>JAOXJP010260119.1:0-21095 GCA_025762735.1 Platanus orientalis | reverse complement strand
CTTCACACCAAGATATTCTCAAAATACTGGTTGCCTTAATTCCCTTGATAACCAGATTAATGGGTTAAGTTTAATTTGGCTCAAACAAACTAGTAATAGTAGATAGGATGGTGATGACGTGTTGTGAGACTTGGTATAGAGGCTACTCATTCTTGTTCTTATCTTATTGGTTGACAATGTAACACCCAACACATGTCGCATATATTTCTCTACACGTGTCAAACGTAGAATGTATACCCATGTTATATAACTTATGTACACACTTAGGACCATTTAAATGTACATATACTGATATGTAAATTGGTACAACTTTAAAGAAACACCAACAAAAATGTAGGAAGATTCTATGAACAAAATTTATATCATTAGATAGGCTTGAAATTCGAGAGTCCAGCAAAACAAATAGCAAGCGAAAAACAGACACCAAACGAATGAGATATAAGAGTTTTAGTGCACAAGGGTTCACACAAAAAAAAATCGGAATACTGGGCTCTGACCCGATCGATCAGGCATCCCACCTAATTGATCGCCCTGTTTGGATTAAACAAGAAACTCTTGTTTTGCGATTTTTCGAATTGTTAGGAGGTTTCTAAACTGTATGGGACCTCATGGGGTGTCTACAAATTAATGGATTTCAACTTAAAGAGACTTATAAACCTTAGAGAAAAGATCAAGAGTAAGGAGAAGGAAAAATGAAGATAAAAGAGAGGAAAAGCTAGGTTTTGGCCAAGTTCAAAGTTTTCAGAAGAACAAAGCTTTTGAATGATTTTGCATCAGTAAAGAAGTAAGGGGATACAAAAACTAACTTCATTTTTTAATTCCTTAGGTTTCTAGAACTCATCCAACCTTGTTTTATAAAGGTACTCTTATTTTTTACTAATTTTTAAGCAAAGAACAATGGCTTTCAAAGAGGTTTTTGAGATTTTAAGGAACATAAAACACCATGTTTTGCTTCATAAAATTGTTAGGGTCTATATGGTTTATGATTCATGTATTATATGTTGGGGATTGTTTTGCTGCAAGTTTTAATCCAATTTAAGGTTCAAAATCAATTGTTTTAAAGAGAGATTTTATATTTTCAAGAATACAAGTGATCTTAGTTTTAGGTATTTGATTCTATAGGATTGTAGAAATTATTTTCTTTGTTTTGTAAGATCTTTACATGTTTATATGTTTGATTCCTGATCTAGATGTGATATGTTCTTATTGTTATTGGAAAAAAAAAACTAATTATTTCATAGTTCTGTGCATAGGTAGATCAAGCATCTTAGATTTTAAGTAAAGTGAATTTGTTTATGTAATTATGGATTGTTATATGTCATGTATTGTTATTGCTATTGTTTCTATTAAAAGCCACAATTTATCATTAAAGGAGATATGAGATGATATCCATCACACCTAACTTATAGTGTGAATGTTCTGGCTCTTCTCACTGGAGATTAAATGGTGTATTTGACTCTTCTCATCAGAGATTAAATGGTATGTTTCCATATGATTAGACTGTTCAGTTCTGTACTTTATTAAAAAACATGCAACTATCTGTTTCTTTTTAATTCATGCTAAGTCTTGATTCATTACTTTTTACTTTACTATTTTTTGTTGAGTTTGTCAAGTTCACCACAAATTTGGTACCACAGATGATGAGGAGATAGCTACGTAGTAGTTCGGTTAGAGATAGATGAGTGACTTAGATGGAGTTATTTGATTCAGTTTTTTAGTTTAGAGACTTTATTCGATTTCATTTAGTCATTTATTTAGTTTGATTCAAAGATTGTAATAAGTTAGTGGATTTTAGTTTTAGATTTAATGTTTGATTTTTAAATGATGGCTTAGTTTATGTTAGACTATTTATTTATTTAAATGGGAATGTCAAGCTATGGTTTATGGATTTTCTTGAAAATATCAGGATTATTATTATGGATTATTGATCAGGGATATGGAATATGAGATTTTATTACAGGTCAACTAATGAGATGTGGATGGTTATGATTTAAATATGTAATTCTGCTACATATGAATGAAAAAGAATGAACAAAAAATTTATATGCAATATGCAGGATATGTATGAATGTTTAATGTCATGTGCCAAAATTCGTGGCCCTTCTAGTATAGGTTTCGGAGCGCAATAGCGTTGGTATCAAAGCTCTAGGTTTGAGGTTCTATAGACATCTTTGAATGAGCTATGAGTTTTAGACTTAGAAGAAAACTAGAAGGTCCTAAGTTATAACATTAGAAAGAAGTCTAAAAACATTAAAACATAAAACATAGATAGAACATTAGAAGATGATTTAAGGATATGAAAGTTGGGTATTTATTATTTGATTTTGACAAACTCTGACATATTTGAGGATGATTTGATATTTTTAAGAAGTCTGACATTAAATTTATTTAATTATTTTTAGGAAAAGATGTCACCTCATAGGATCCCCATTTCTGCTAATTAGGCTAAGGCTAAGGACCAAAATGGAGCATTTGGAGCTATTAAGGAATTAGTTGATGTAGTGCAGTGCCATGTGAACGCAAGGGATAGGAATATTGAGCATTAAACTAGTTCCTTAGAGCAGTTCAGGAGGATGGGGCCAGATGAATTTAAAGACTCATTGAATTCATCTGAGGCAGAAGCATGGCAGATGCAATTAGAAAAGATCTTTGATGTGATTGGTTATACTGAGGTTCAAAAAGGCTTTTTCTGCAATCTTTATGCTGAAATGCGAAGTCAAACACTGGTGGAAAGACACTAGAGATACTTCACCGCTTAAGGAAAGCGAACCACTCACTTGGGGCGTTTCCTTAGAGTTTTCCACAATTATTACTTTCCATGTAGTGTTTGTGATGCTAAGGAGAGGGAGTTCATAGAACTAGTGCAGGGAAGCAAAACGGTCTTACAATATAAAGCCAAATTCATGGAGTTTGCTAAGTTTTCCCCTCACATATTTGGAGATGAGAGCAAGGCCATGAAATTTTAGAGTGGTCTGTCCCCTGGTATCTATTCACGCATTGTTACCCTATGATTGAGCACTTTTGCTGATGTGGTTGAGACCTCCATGGTTGTAGAAAGGGAATGTGAAGAGCCTCGATATGTTCAAGATCAGGGGAAGAAGCATCCTACTTAGGATGGATTCAGAAAGACAAGTGATAATGCCAAGACCTTTAAGAAGGTAGTGATTGAGACTAGGACCCAACCAAATAGAGTTGCTTGCCTAAGGTGTAGAAAGCTTTATGTAGGTGTTTGCCATCTCGAATCAGGAGCATGTTTCAGATGCAGGAAGACAGGTCACATGATTAAAGACTACCCTTTGATGAAGAATGATTAGACGACCAAGCCTATTAATGGGAAGAAGAGACCGAAGATTCAAAGCGAATCTACGTAGTTACTGAGAAGGATGCGGAGGCATCCAATACTGTGGTGACATGTACTCTTCATTTATTTTCGCATGATGTTAAAGTACTTATGAAAATGTAGGAAGATTCTATGAGCAAAATTTATGTCATTGGATAGCTTCGAAAGTGTAGAGTCCAACAAAACAAACGGCAAGCAAAATGGACACCAAACGAATGAGATACAAGAGTTTTAATGCTTAACAATCAAAATAGAAGAAAAAATTGAAATATTAGGCTTCGACCCAATCGATCAGGAGGACCCCGATCAATCTGGTGTATGCTTGATCGATCAACCAGGAAGCCAGATCGATCAGGGATCCCACCCAATCGATTGCCCTGTTCAGATCGATTAGGACTTTCTAAATTTGGGGGGATTAAATTATGTGGGACCTCTTAGGGGGTCTATAAATTGATGGATTTTGACCTAAAGTGACCTAGAAATTCTAAATAAAAGATTGAGAGCAAGAAGAATGAAAAAGGAAGAGAAAATAGAGGAAAAGCTAGGTTTTCGCCAAGGTTTAGGTTTTCTGAAGAACAAAGCCAACTGTTAAATACTTTAGAGTATTTGGCAGCACATGCTATATCCTTAGAGATAAAGAACATTGTGGGAAGTCCACCACAAATAGAGCTTACTAAGTCTATAACAAAAGGACTCTCACAATGGAAGAGTCAATCAATGTAGCGGTAGATGATCATAAGTCAACACAAGTACAAATAGATCTACCTGTTGTATTCTTAGATCATGAATTAGAGACTTCATCTCCCAAAGAGATCAAAGGTTCTCAAAGAGGCCAAGAGGAGCTCACATCTCAACCAAGCCCTAAGGATGAAGTTGAAGAAGTTCAATCTTTTCTTAAGGAGAAAAGGCTTACCAAGGGATTGTCCTAAAGTAACATTCTTGATGATCTGAATACTGAAGTAAAGACAAGGCAACAAAATTGAAAATATTTTAAGCCGCTTTTACTTCATATCCTATATAGAACCCAAATGAGTGAAGAAGGCTCTTAATGATCCTGACTGAATCATGGTCATGCAAGAATAGCTAAATCAATTTAAAAAGAACGATGGATGGCTCATAACTTAAAGGTCCTCTTACAAGAATGTCATTGATACCAAATAGATATTCAAGAACAAACATTATAAACATGGTACAGTGACCCAAAACAAGACCAAATTAGTGACTTGGATGGAGTTATTTGATTCCAATTTTCAATTTAGAGACTTTATTTGATTTCAATTTAGTCATTTATTTAGTTTGATTCAAAGATTGTAATAAGTTGGTAGATTTCAGTTTTAAATTTAATGTTTGATTTTTAGATGATGGTTTAGTTTATACTAGATTGTTTATTTATTTAAATGGGAATGTCAAACTATGGTTTATGGATTTTCTTGGAAATGTTAGGATTATTATTATGGATTATTGATCAAGGATATGGAATATGAGATTTTCTTAAAGGTTGACTTATGAAATGTGGATGGTTATAATTTAAATATGCAATTCCGCTGTGTATGAATAAAAAAGAATTAAGCGAAAAATTTATATGTAATTTACAAGATATGTATAAATGTTTAATGTCATGTGCCAAATTTCATGGCCATTTTGGTATGAATTTCGAGACACGATAGATAATCTCTGTGGGGCCATCATAAACACCATAATGTGACGAACCACAGCATAAGTGCTAGAGACCCTTCTCTTTCTTTTGTTTTAACCAATACTCAAGCTTTCTTATTTAAACTAAGGGAATTGGCAACTATTGTTCAGAAATACATGCATGTGAATCCAACATATTTTTCGACCAATATTGCAAGAAAGAACACAATATCACATCCTTCAAATTTGAAAGAGATCTTCTTTCTTTATTCTCTCTTTCTCCTTTTTTTTTTCATGAATGAAATTTTTATTAATAATTGTCAATTATGTATTTGCGTATCTTTCTAACAGATTTCAATAACCATGAAGGTGGTTTAATTGATCAGTTTGAAGGGCAATTAGTCCCTCTCTTGGTACCCATGGCAACCGCTGATTATAATCCAAGCAAAGCCGCTTCACTTTCAATCAACAGCAAAGTTAAACTTCTTTTTTCTTTTTTCTTTTTTTTTTATTTATTTTCTTTTTTTTATTTTGCTGTAATCATTTTACCTTTAGAATTTTCTAAACTAGAACCCCCCATCCTAGCCTTCTCATCACATACCGATATTGCCCCATCAAAATTCAATTTTGAGAAGTTCACTCTAGGAGATTCCCTTTTATTATTCCATCTACTCATTTCCTCGATTTTTACGGGGTTGTTCTTGTACTCCATTTCCTTTATCAGAATGCAAGCATTAGTCAAAATTAGTTGCATTTAATATCTTTGTTATTAGATATAATATCATTCTTGTGTTTCCATATCTACCAACTGATTATGGCAATGCATTTGGCAATCCATATTCTATCTTTGTTATTGATGTTTAGGAAAATGAGCCACTCCATTTTTTAAAACTTCATCAATTTTTTGTTTTTACTCTTTTTCAATTGAGATGCATACCATACTTTTTCAATATATGAGTAATATACTAAACCATGTAAAATTGTTTCTTCACGTTCATGACATAATGGGCAGTTAGTTTTAATACTATTTTTTCTTTTTTTCTTTTAAGTTTTGTTTCATTGATTAGGCATTTAGTACATCCCTTCTATATGAAATTTTTAATCTTGGGTGGTATTTTTAGATATCGTAACTTATTCCATGAGAATTGGGTGTCTACTATTTTACTCATAACATTTCTAGTTTCGTTAGGATTATTATTTTCTTCGGTGTATGTATTATTTTTAGTTTTATTGTTGTTATTACTAGTGTTAATATTATAATTGTTAACAATGTTTTCATTATGTGTAGTAGTAGTAGCAGTAGTAGTATCAGCATTACCATTATTATTACTATTATAACTGTTATTGTTACTCATAGCATTATTTGTGTGATTGTTGTTTTCATTATTATAATTGGAATGGCTTAGACAATAAGTAGATTTTGTTACATTGGTCCAATTATTTCCCATATTGTTTGTGCTATTATTACTATTATTATAATGATTACTATTTAATATATGGTGTATAGTTCCTATTATTATTGTTCATATTACTGTTAATTTCATTAACTACTCCCCTTTCTCGTTCATTATACTCATTATTGCCTTCCTGATTTTGATTTAATATTTCTAGATAATATCTTGATTTGAGTAGTTTCCTTTTTTTCTCATAATTCCAATTTATTTATCTTCATGTTGATTTCCACTTGAGAATTTTTTTTTTTTTCATTTATTTCTATTTCAGATATAATGTTTTGAATTCTTTAAATATCCCATTCCTTTGTTTGATTGTTTATTGCATCCTTTACTTTTCCTATTTGGCTTTTTAAGGGAATACGAGCTAAAATTTCAAATTCATTTTGAGATGGGATATAAGGGTTTTTTTAAATTAATTTTTTTACCATTGCCCCATTCCCATCTTATTCTTTTTTTTTTTAAGTATATCCACTCCCTTCACTAACTCTAAGCCACGAACTATTCATTGTTACTTTTTTCTTCTAGAGAAGAATTGATTAGAAAACATATTGACTTTAAAGTTTAACCCATAAGGTCTTAGGGTTATGTGCAACTCTTCATAACTATTTGGCTAGCAATGCTTAATTATAGGCATATAGATCCCTAAATTCCATTCCACCGTCTCCTTTATTCTTTTTTAAAGTTTTTCATTTCACCCAATTAATTTTCCTTTTTATTTCCTTATTGTCCTAAATTATCTTTGTTTTTTATCAATGGATTCACAATTTTTTTTTTTTTTTTTGGTAAAAGAAAACATGACATTGTATATATTAGTAACGATGTAATTACTATTTTAAGTAAAACTTTCTTGCTTGCATTGATAATTTTTATTTCCATCCTTGTATTTTTTTAGATATTTTCTCTTAAATAATTGATGGTAATCCTAAATATTTCCCAAGTGTTTCTACATTTTTAATATTTAGGTTTGATACTATCTCTCTTTTCTTTTGTTTAGATGTATTATTACTAATTTGATTTGTCATAGTTTATTGTTTATCCTAATGCATTACAAAATTCTATTAGGAACGATTTTATGTTATCTATATCATTTTTATTTTTTTTTATGAATATATAGCAATCATCTAATAGTAGACATATAATTATTGGGTTTGCTCTTATTTTAATTCCTTCTATTTTTTTTTCAGCCTTTTTGTGTTCAATGAAAATCCTTCCATACAAATTAGGAATAGTAGGGGTGAGATTGTGTCCCTTGTCTTGATCCTCTGGAGGGGTTCTTTCTTTCTTATTCTCTCCTAAAGTGCCAAGATGACTGGTCTTATGTAACCCAATTTACTAAAAGAATTTGGAGATTGGAGACATGGAGAACATGGGTTGTTGGTCACTAACAGACTGCCTAGAAAATTAAGAGAACTGTTGTTGTTTAGTGGAACAACAGTAACTTATTCTTTTATCTTATTATTATTATTATTTTGGTAAAGAACTATACGCTCAAATTCATTGAATCAAATAGAAAGTTGATTACAAGATTTAGAATAAAGAATCATAGCTAATTCATCAGAGATATGTGAATCATTCCATTGTTTTGATATATGCTTCTCGGCCGTGGTAGCTGCCATACATGGGCTGCTTTGTTGCAGGATCAGGGACTAGAAAACTTGAATATTCTTGGAACTTGTCAAAAGTCTTCGGCAATCTTGAATTATTGCCTTTATACGCTATTGAGGAGCAGTATTTGACTTTTGTAGAAGAGAGACCATGGGGAGACAATCCCCTTCTATTAGTTATTGGCTAATTGTATACCAATTAAGAAACCCTAGACTTCAGCTTCTTCTGCAAGACATCCCTGCAACTTTTTAGAGTGGCTACCCAAGAATTCGCCATTATGCTTTTGTAGAAGAGTTGCAGCCGCTCCTAAATGGTGTGTAGAGCCATCCACATTGACTAATAGCAATAACTAATTTAAATTTGGTCTAAAAAAGCTGAAAGAATTCCAATTTTGTGCAGGAAAACCGGAAAATGGTTATCAATATCACATGCAATGTCCACGATTACTTGATGGATGGTAAGTAGGGTGCACTAAGCACTTCAAGTATAGTTGATAGTGGTCATTCAGCTCCCATTCAATTTCAGATGCGTTTATATTATCATATCGTGAACTTCTTTCTACAAGTTCTTTCAATTCTTTAAAACATGAAGATTATCTACATTATGCAAATGCTCAAGTGGGTGTTGAAACTTGCTTGGAGAAATAGTAGAAAAATCCTAATCAATATCACATGCCATGTCCACGACTACTTGATGGATAGTAAGTAGGGCGCACTAAGCACTTCGAGTATAGTTGATAGTGGTCATTTAGCTCCCATTAGATTCCAGAGACGTTTATCTTGTCATATCGCGAACCTATTTCTGCAATTTCTTTCAATTCCTTAAAATCTAAAGATCTAAGAATTTTTACTATCTACATGACGCAAATGCTCGAGTGGGTGATGAAACTTGCTTGGAGAAATAGTAGAAAAATCCGTTCCGCTACTTGGTACAGCAGACACACAAACATGAACTTTCCAATCAAACTATAGTTAACCAAGTAAAAAAAAAATTAAATGCATAAAACAAAATCATTTTTGAATGCCTAAATTCCCTCCATTCCAATGTGTGTGTGTGTGTGTGAGAGAGAGAGAGAGTACTGCCCCACACATATTCACACGTATCTTGCACACAAGTCATATTTATACACTATAGCATAATGTATATGTTCCACACACACTTGGGACTGTTAAATGAACATATATTGATTTATAAATTGACACAACTTTAGAGAGACACCAACGAAATTGTAAAAAAATAACCAATGCATGAACTCTATGTCATTAGATAGGCATGAAGGTCTTGTGTCAACAAAAGAAACGACAAGTGAATCGGATCCCAAACAAAAAAATATTGGTGTTTTAATGAGAATGGGTCAATAGTGTTTTCACGATGAACAGTATTTCTCGTGATGAACAATGTTTTCGTGATGAATAGTGTTTTCCTAATGAACAATGTTTTCTGTGATGAATAGTGTTTCGTGATTAAATTGTGTGGGACGCTCTTTAGGCCCATAAATTAGATATGTTTTGACCTAAAGAGACCTAGAAACCCTAACAAAAATATCGAGAGTAAGACGAAGAGAATAAAGAAAAAAGAAAGGAAAAGCTAAAGGATTTGGGATTTTTCTGAATAACAAAGCTTAAGAATGTTTTTACACCAAAAGAAGTAAGAACACAGTTAAACTATTTCTTTTCTTTTTTCGTTCTTATGTTCTTAAAATTCCATTGATTTCGTTTTGCAAAATATTTTAATCGTTTTGAAATGAATTTTGAATCGCTTTTTACTGATTTTGGTTTTGTCTAAAGTTCTAAAACATAATTTTGAAAAAGATGAATTAGTATTACAAGAATACGATTAAGAAGTAACTTATTTTCAATCTCATAGAATTTTAAAGAGCCGGTTCCTCTGTTTTGAATCCGTTTTGTACTGGTAGTACCTGTAGAACTATGTTTTGAATGAAAAATCAAGAGTTTTAAAAGAGAGTTTTATTCCTAAAATTAAAAAAGGCTATTATATTAATTGTTTTTAATCTTCTAAATATTTTTAGAGGTATTTATTTCATGATTTACAAGAAAACCTACAGGTTTGATTCTTTAATTTATTTTGTATAAATCTATATTGTCCTTGGATCCTATTATTAAAAAGAAAAAAGTTGATTTTAAATCTTATTCATGATTCTCAAAAAGTACTATTCTTGATAGATTTGAATTGTTCTGAAAAATATGTTATATAGATTGTGCTTAGGTCGATCAAACATGTTCTTATATGTTATTTTGTCTTAAGTTAATGTAAAGAATCATTATTTGTTGCTTATATGATTTATATACTTGATTGAAACTGCAAGAGAATGAAATGTTCTATTGGAAAGTCACTCAGTCCATTGAGAGGATTTATTAATACAACCCACCTCACCTAATATATGGCACGAACTGTATAGATCTTCATTGTGAGCCACATTGGTAGTAATAGCAACCCACATCATTAGATATATGATGCGAACTAGACCCTTCTCACTGGGCTTTAAATGGTGCGAACTGGACATTTCTCATCGGGGTTTAAATGGTACGAGCTGTTATATGTACTGGCTTGATAATAGATATATGTTATGGTCCATTCTGTTCTGGCTATGATATGATATATGTTCTGATATGTTCTATTCAGTTATGTTTAAGTTAAAAAAATATACGATTATCATTGTTTCCGTTCTGTACATGTAATTATAATTTCTATAAAATGCCTAGTATTGTAAAAGATTGATTTATGAACTGCATTATTCTATATATTGACTAATAAATATGAAAGTATATGTTTCGTTTTTGTAATCGTGCTAAGTCTTGATCCATTACTCGTTTACTGTTTTATTTCTGAGTTTGTCAAGCTCACCCAAATTTGGTACCATAGTGATGAAAGGAGAAGGTAGTTGCATAGCAACTCGGTTAGAGATGGGCTAAAAATTCATATGGCGTTTATTTTATTTCAATTAAAGATATGACATTGATTTTAATTTAAATGATTTATTCTAGTTCGGTTATTTCAGTTTAATTTTCAAGAAATGTAATAAGTTAGGGATTTTAGTATTTAATTTTCATATGATGGTTTAAATTATGATAAACTATTGGTTTAATTTAATGAGAATGTTAGACTATGTTTTGGGTTATTCATAGGATTATGGGATTTTATATAGGTCAGACTTATAAGATTATGAACAATTATGTGATCATTGGAAATTGATTGATGTATTATTCAGCTATGTATGAATGAAAAAGAAAAGCAAAAAATTTATACAGGTACTCAAATTAAACATAAGGATCCTACAAGTACACTTGGAGCCATCAGGAACCTAGTAGATGTTATGAAGAGACGCATGGCTACATGAGACAGGCATATGGAACACAGGAATGGCACATTAGAGTAATTCCACAGGATGTGGCCATCCGAATTATGGGAGACTCTAGGTCCGATGGTTGCAAAAGCTTAACATTTGCAACTTTAAAAGATGTTTGATATAATTGGCTACACTGAAGCGCAGAATGCCTCATTTGCAATTTTTATGTTAAAGGGGGAAGATGAGCATTGGTGGAGAACCACCTAATGTACTTTCCTTATTCATGATAGAGAGCTAATTACTTGAGATAAGTTTGAGCATGCATTCCGAGATAATTATTTTTCAGAGTATTAGGAAGGTTAAGAAAGCTGAATTCATAAGCTTAATTCAAGGAAACCGTACGATTTTGTAATATAAGACCAAGCTCATGGAGCTAATGAGGCTTGCTCCTCATATTTCTAAGAATGAGGAAAGGAAGGCAAGGAAATTTCAAAAAAGACTGCGTTTTACCAATAAGACAAAAATGACATATGTGAGACCGATGACTTTTATAGAGGTCGTGAACATTGCCATGATGGTTGAGTAGGAATGTGATGAGGTTCAGCAGATTCAAGATCAGAATAAGAAATGTCCAAATCAAGATGTAATTAGAAAAGGCATTGACAACAAGGTAATCAAGAAGACTATGGTGGTTGAGAAAGGGACCAAGACTTAACGGACCAAGGTTGTTTGCTCTCATTGTGAAAAGACACACGTTGTTGTGTGCTACTTAGAGACAGATGTCTATTTCCGATGTGGGAAGACGGGTCATGTGATTAGAGATTGCCTAGTGATGAAGAATGCATAGGCAGCCAAGTCTACTGATGGGAAGCTGAGACCAAAGATACAAGCACGAGTCTTTGCGGTTACTGAGAAGGATGTAGAGGTGTCCAATACTATGCTAACAAGTACTCTTCGTTTATTTTTGCACGATGTTAAAAGTACTTGTTAATCCTATATCCACACACTCCACTTGACAAGACTATGATTGTTGAGCAAATTTATAAGTCATGTGTAGTCAAGATTGAGGATGTTAAACTATTAGCATATTTGATTCTATTGGACTTATAGGACTCTGATGTCAACTTAGGCAAGGATTGGTTGGCCACCCATCATGCTAAGGTAGATTGTTATAGCAAATAGGTGACCAGTAGTATCCACAATCAGCCCGAGTTTATATTCAAGGAAATACGGAGTTTTTCTAAGATTATTTTTGTCCTAAGAGCATAAAGGTTATTGTAGAAAAGTGGGCTAAAGTACCTAGCTCACATTATTGATGACTAGAAAGATAGAGTGCAGATTGGAGAAATATCCGTTGGTAGAAATTTCAGCGATGTGTTCCATGATGGATCTTTCTGATGTACCTTCAGATAAGGAGATTGGGTTTGCAATTGAATTAGTGGAAGGCACTAAGCCTATTTCTATGGCATCATATCGTATAACACGAGCTGAATTGAAAGAGCTTAAGGTACAGTTCCAGGATTTGATAGATAGAGGTTTTGTCCACCCTAGTGTTTCACCATGGATGCACTTGTTTTGTTTGTGAGGAAGGACAGGACTACGAGACTTTGCATTGATTATAGGCAATTGAACATGGTTATAGCGAAGAAGAAGTATCATTTGCCAAGGATTGATAATCTCTTATATCAATTACAAGGTGCAAAGGTTTTTTCAAGATTGATCTTAGATCTGGATACCATCAACTTTGCATTAAGAATGTTGATATTCCAAAGATTGTCTTCCATACTAGGTATGGACATTATAAGTTCCTAATCATGTCTTTTGGACTAACAAATGCACCTACAACATTTATGAATCTTATGAACAGGGTGTTTAGAGCTTATCTAGATCAATTTATCACTGTATTTATTGATAACATCCTAGTTTATTCAAAGAATTCCGAAGAACATTTGAGGATTTCACTACATATTTTGAGAGATCACAAGTTATATGCTAAATTTAACCAGTGAATTCTGGTCAGACAAATTGGGTTTCTTAGGACATATAATCTCTAAAGATAGAATTTATGTGGATCCTAAGAAGATTGAGATAGTGACTATTTAGCCTAAACCTATGAATGTGACTGAGATTCGTAGCTTTTTGAGATTGACTAGATATTACAAAAAATTTATTAGGGGATTCTCTAACATTACGGGTCCTTTGATAAAGTTAACGCAAAAGTATGCCAAGTTCGACTTAAATGAAGCATGTAAACATAGTTTTCAAGAACTCAAGGATTGTTTAGTTTCTGCAACGGTCTTTACATTATCATCCAGCACATGAAAAAAGTATTTGATCTATAGTGATGCATCCAGAAAATGTTTGAATTGTGTTTTGATGCAAGATGGGAAATTTATTACCTATGCATTTAGACAGCTTAAGCCTTATGTGTAGAATTACCCAACTCATGATTTAAAATTAGTTGCGATGGTTTTTGCATTGAAGATATAAAGGCATTACTTATATAGAGAACCTTGTGAGATTTATACAAATCACAAGAGTTTGAAACATCTGTTTTCACAGAAAGATCTAAATTTGAGACAAAGAAGATGGCTTGAGTTGATTAAGGATTATGACTACACTATCCTTTATCACCTTAGAAAGGCCAATGTGGTTGTTAATGCATTGAGTCAAAAATCTTCTAGCAATTTAGCATGTGCTATGGTACATCTTAAGATACAGCCAATATTGAATGAGAAAATCAAGGCAACTTAGAGTTCAGAGCCCCAGATTCAAAAAAGTATTGAAGATGTTAAAAGGGGGCAAAAAATAGATTTTGCAATCAAATGAGATGATTCATTATGGTATGGTAAAAGGTTGTGTGTGCCCAATGACCCCGAACTTCAAAGAGAAATCATACAAAAGGCATACGGAACAATGTATGTAATTCATCCAGAGAATACAAAGATGTACAAAGACCTGAAAGAGTACTATTGGTGGAATAGCATAAAGCTAAAAATTGTGGATTTTGTATCTAAGTGTTTAACTTGTCAGCTTATAAAAGCTTAACACCAAAAGCTAGTAGGATTACCATAGCCTTTGAAATTTGTTGAATGGAAGCGGGAACATATACCTATAGACTTTATTAGTGGACTACCCAAAACTATGAATGGATTTGATTATGTATGGGTTATTGTGGACCGATTAACTAAGTCTGCTCATTTCTTACTCGTTCGAGTAAATTACTCACTTGATAGACTGGCTAAGTTGTACATTAATGAGATTGTGAAGCTACATGGTATTCTAGTTGAAATAGTTTATGATCGTGATTCGCAACTTACTTTAAAATTTTAGAATAGTTTGCAACAAGCTTTGGGGACAAAGCTAAGTTTTAGTACAGTTTTCATCCGCAGTCAAATGAACAGTCAAAAATGATCATATAAACTTCAGAAGACATGTTGAGAACTTGTATGATTGATTTAAAAGAAAATTGAGATGATCACTTACCATTGATCAAATTTACTTACAACAATAGTTACCAAGTTAGTATACAAATGACACTTTTTGAAGTTTTGTATGGAATAAGGTGCAGAACACCTATTTGTTGAGAAGAGGTTGGTGAAAGAATGTTACTTGGACTCAAATTAGTTCAAGTGACAACTGAGAATATCAGGATTATCCATGAGAAATTGCTTGCTACTCAAAGCAGGCAAAAGAGTTATGCAGATTAAAGAAAGGGACTTGAATTTCATTTTGGAGAACATGTATTTCTGAAAGTATCACCGTCGAAGGGTATTACGAGGTTCAAAAAAAATGAAGAATTAAGTCCTAAGTTCATCAGACTATTTGAGATTCTGAGGAAGATGGGAGATGTTTCTTATAAGCTGGCGTTGCCGCTAGATTTGTCACATGTCCACAACATGTTTAATGTAACTATGTTGAGGAAGTACATGTGCTACCTGTCTCATGTGTTAAAATTTGAACTACTTCAAGTCAGAGAGGATTTATCTTATAATGAGCAACCAGTTTAGATTTTAGATAGGAATGAACAAGTTCTACAATCAAAGGTGATTATTTATGTTAAGGTATTATAGAAGAACCATTTGGAGAAAGAAGTGACTTAGGAAGGTGAAGACGAGATGAAGGAAAAGTATTTGCACTTGTTTTGTACTTAAGGTATGTCAAATCCAGGGACTTAATTTATTTTAAGGGAGGGAGAATGTAATACCCCTGACATGTTCACACGTATCTTGCATGTGTCATATTTATACTATACAAGCACAATGTATATGTTTCGCACACATTTAAGACTGTTCAAATGGATATATACTAATCTATAAATTGGCACAACTTTAGAGAAACACCAATGAAAATATAGGAAAAATCTGTGAGTAAATTTTTTGTCATTGTATAGGCATGGAAGCATAAAGTTCAATGAAACAAACAACGAGCAAATCGAATTACAAATGAAAAAGATATTGGTGTTTTAGTGAGAAGGGGTCAATAGTGTTTTCACAATAAATAGTGTTTTTGCGATGAATAGTGCTCTATGATTAAGTTATATGAGACTCTTTTTAGGCATATAAATTAGATATGTTTCGACCTAAAAAGACCTAGAAACCCTAGAGAAAATATCAAGAGCAAAAGGAAGAGAAAAGAGAGAACAAGCTAAAGGATTTTGGATTTTTTTTAAGAACAAAGCTTAGGAATGTTTTTACACCAAGAGAAGTAAGAACACAATTAAACTATTGTTTTGTTTTCATTCTTAGGTTCATGAAACTCCATTGATTCTATTTTGCATAAGATCTTAATCGTTTTGAACCAAATTTTGAATCGTTTTTCACTGATTTTGATTTTGTCTAAAGTTCTAAAACATGATTTTGAAATAGATGAATTAATATTGCAAGAATATGATTAAGAAGTGATTTGTTTTCAATCTCATAGGATTTTAAAGAGTTGTTTTCTCTATTTTAAATCCATTTTGTACTGGTATTTCATGTAAAACTATATTTTGAATGAAAAATCAAGAGTTTTAAAAGAGAGATTTATTCCTAAAATTGTAAAAGCTATTCTATTAATTGTTTTTTATCTTTTAAATATTTATAGAGATATTTGTTTAATGATTTGCAAGAAAACCTATAGGTTTGATTCTTTAATTTATTTTGCATAGATTCATATTGTCTTTGGATCCTATTATTACAAAAAAAAGAAAGAGTTGATTTTACATCTTATTATTCATGATTCTCAAAAAGTGTTATTATGGACAGATTTATATTGTTTTGAAAAATATGTTCTATAGATTGTGCTTAGGTGAATCGAGCATGTTCTTATATGTTATTTTGTCTTAAGTAAATGTAATGAATCGTTATTTATTGTTCATATGATTTAAATTTTTTGACTGAAACTGTAAGAGAATAATATGTTCTTTTAGAAAGTCACATTGCCCATCAAAGGGATTTATTAATGGAACCCACATCACCAGGTATATAGTGCGAACTGAACCTATTTCATCAGGGTTTAAATGGTGCAAACTAGACCCTTCTCATTGGGGTTTAAATGGTGCAAACTGTTATATGTACTAGCTTGATAGCAGATATATATTCTGTCATGTTCCGTTATAACTATAATATGTTTTATTCTATTATCTTTAAGTTAAAAGTGTATGATTAGCATTGTTTATATTTTGTGCATGTAACTGTAATTTCTATAAAATGCCCAGTATTGTAAATGATTGATTTATGAACAGCATTATTCTGCATATTGATTAAGAAATATGAAAGTATCTATTTTGTTTCTATTCTCATGCTAAATCTTGTGCCAATCCAACTACAGTGAGATGTCTCATGTGATGTTCCTCTCATGAAATCACCATGGATTCGGAATGCTTTCTTCTGTTTTTTCATCTCTACGTGGGTAATCCATATCACCTGATCGTGTGTATAAGCATGTAGCTGTCATGGACAAATGAACATGTGACCCTATAACCAAAGGATCAACTATCTATTGTACACTCCGACTTGATCCTTCCACATGGTTGAAATAAGAGAAGTCACTCAACAAAAGGAGCTAGAAGACCCAACAAGAAAACCTTTTCCTACTGAGAAAGTGGGGAAGAAAATGCTTGTAATGTGTGAATTGTAAACTCTATTTTGCTATGGCATCTTATAAAGCAGCAGAGCTACGTTGTTTTCAAAATTTAAATAAAAATAAAAGATTTTATGGGTAAAAAAATGATTTGTTCACACACACACACGGGGAGAGAGAGAGAGAGAGAGAGAGAGAGAGAGAGAGAGAGAGAGAACAATTGATGACTTTTAAAAGTGGATCAACTACAAGCCAAATAGACTTTTTCTCACTATAAGTATAAAACAATCAACATATAAAGGTTGTAAGGATATCTTAAGAGATGGCATGAAGTTTTGGATGTTTGCATTAGAAGATAAAAGAGAAAGAAATGGGAGACTCATCACCCAAGAACTAGAAAGTGAAACCCAAAAGGAGAAGTTAAGGATATTTATAGATAAATTGATAAGCGACAAAAAATGAAATTTGAAAGAAACTAATGTCACATGGAACAAAATGGTCAGTTGTATTAAAACTGTAATGAGGTAATCATTTGAAAGTCTCAAGGGAAAGGATAACCATCTAAAGAACTTAGTGGTAGAATGATGAAGTTCCAACAGCCATTAAAGCTAAAAGCCAAATAATAAAGTATGGCAAAAGACTAGAAACAAAGAATTTGGAAATCTACAATAGTGTTAAAATAGAAGCTAAGGAAGTATCCTATCAACAACAACAAAAAATGTTATGAGAAAGCTAATATAGTAAGTGATACTAAGTTTAGGGTGTATTATTTTGATCATACGTAAGATATTAAGGATGGTGAAATGGGTGTATATAAATTTGACAGAATGATATAGAAACAATATAGAGATCTAGAATATGTTAGATGCAATAACAGTAAGGATCAAAGATTCTTAATGAAAGATGAGGGGATTAGAGAAAGATAGATAAACTATTTTTTTCTGAATTTAAATGAACATATAGGGAATGTCAGTTTAAGAGAAAGTAGTAGTATCGATGAAATCTTAGATCATAAGTGTCTTCATTGGGTTAGATTATCTAAACTTCAAAAAAAATTGAGAAAAATAAAAACATAGAAGGCATTAGGATCATATGGTATCCTAATTGAGGTTCAAAAAGGCATGAGAGACAATGGCTTATCATGGTTAATAATGTTGTTTTACAAGATCATTAGAGCAAAGAAAATACTAGATTAATGGAGGGAAAATATTGTGGTGCGATTTACTAAAACAAAGAGGGGGGGGATATTCAAAGTTGCACCAGTTATCGTTAAGCCGTACAATGAAACTTGGATAAAGGATTGAGCATAGACTAAAACATGAAACTAGAGTATAAAATTTTTTTTAAAAAATCATTTTGTATTTCTCCTTGGAGATCAATGACTGAAGTTATTTTCTTATTTCAACAGTTGATGGAAAAGTTAAGAAAGAATAAAAGGGGAAAGACGAGCGATTTTGTGATCATAATCACTTTACACCAAGGGTCAGCATTAAGCCAGTATTACCTTGCCTTGGTTATGGAGAGATGACAAGGCATATACAAAAGAAGGTCCCTTGGTGTGTGTTGTTTGGCAGTATTGTTTTAATCGATGAGACTAGAGAGATGGTAAATGCCAAGTTAAAAATATGAAGAGATGTTCAAGAATCAAAACAATTTTAGACAAGTAAAACTAAAATGGTTACATGGAATACAATTTTAGTATAAATGGGAGTAGAAATGAAAAAAAAAAACAGGACAAAATCAATAACTGGATACCCAGGAGTGACCATTTTGTTATTTGGGTTCAGTCATCCATAACATGAATGATGTCGAAAAGGATGCTCATAGAATTAGAGCTGGGTGGATGAGGTAGAGAGGTGCTTATGGAATATTGTTTGATAGACGAATACCATTAAAATTAAATAAAAAACATATACAAAGGCTATAAAACCAGCCATGCTTTATGGAGCAGAATGCTAGACAGCCACGTAATTACATAGAATGTGTGTGGCTGAGATTTGGATGTCATGATGAATAAGTGGCAAAGCTAAATAAAAGAATCAGATAATACATTCAGAACAGCTTAGGGGTGGTACACATAAGTGATAGGATGAGGAAATGTCGATAGATGGTGTAATATGTGACAAAGACCAATAACTGCACCAGTGAAGAGTAAGATGATGCAAGTTGAAAGTGTTAAAAGGACAAGTGAAAACCAAAATTAACTTGGGTTAAAATAGTGAGCAAAGACACGGTTGCTTGTGATTTGGCAACAAATATGACCCTAGATAGAGTTGAATGGAGGAACAAGATTCATGTAGGTGACCTGAAATGGTTGGGAAAGGTTTTGGTTAAAATACTATAAATGTGAAAAACTTGAATGCCCCAAGTGAGTAGACGACCCGGACTCAAATCATACCTGCGGCATTCCTTGATAACTTGAATAAATATAAGGCAAGAAGCAGGTTAACCATAGGAACATATAAAAAATAAGGCCCTAATCAGTACATGGGCACATAATTACAAGCATGTTAGACCCATCATTCACTGAACTTCAAATAAAATATAAATAAATAAATAAGCAGAGGAATGAAAGAGATTTCAATGCCAAAAATGATCTGTTGAAATAACCATAACCATCTGTGCTATAGACCTTTTCCAATCTGGACCTTCCGAACTTTTATCTTTTTCACATATAGAAAAGAGTGCATCAGAAAATTATACAGTTCCCTCAAATTGGTGCCAATTTTTGGAATATATCTCCAAGGAACATCAGAAGGTTGACCCCACGGTTTGCATGGGTCTTCATGAATCAATATGCTTTTGGTAGTTCAACCTATGGATCTAACAAAACTAAATCAATACCTTATATATCTCCGTGTGCTCAGGATGATTGTCTAATAAAAAACAAGAATGGTGAGCAGGGCAAGATGATTTCATATTAGTTCAAAGAACGGTGGATAAGAAGGGAGATTAAGTCAGGTTGAGGACAAACCCAAGCACAATCCTAAGAGTAAAAGTGATTCAAGACAAGGGAGAAGATACCAAAAATTGACGTGGAATAATTTTACAAAGCCTCAAATAATTTAAATTAAAGATACAGAAGCAAGGAAATCAAGAATAGAATTTAAAAACAAACAAGTAGCCACAAAATTTAAGAATCAAAAAATAATATCATAGAAATGAAATGAGGAGGATTTAAAACAGAAAAAGAAGATAAAATAGAAAAAAATAACCCAAAAGGGTATTTTTGTAATTTTGAACAGAAAATCCCAAAATTACCAAAATGTCCCTCTGATGCATCAAAAAATTCTGAAATTTTTAGTCATGTTTTACGTGTGACAGGGTTCTGCAGTTAAAATTTCATGAAATTCCGATAGGATTTGATGGATCAAATCAAAGAATTTCAGAAAAAGTGAAGGTGTATTAATGGAGGTTCCAAGAGAATGAAGAAAAAAGAGAAGAAAGAAAAAAGAATTTGACAGAAAGAATGAGAAGAGATAAATATAAAAAGAAAGATAAAGTTAAGAAGAAACTAAAAAAAAAATAAAAAGAATGAGCATTTACCTTGAAGGAAAGAAGGGAGCTTGTGGCTACACCTATGGAAGAAGAAGAGAGAGGGGAGCCATGAGTGGCATCAACCCTTAGAGAAGGAGAACATGGCTACAGCCACATCTTGGGAACACCCAAATCTTCAAAACCTTGTTTATTC
>JAOXJP010260118.1:0-35622 GCA_025762735.1 Platanus orientalis | reverse complement strand
TGTTTAGTTTTGTTAAGATTTAAAAAGGTTTTGTTTGATTTAAGTTCTTAGAAATAAGGTTTTGCAAAGGAAAATCAGTTTTGCAAATAAACTTAAACACTTCTACATCGTTTTGATTGTTCTTAGGTTCTTAGAATCATTATTAATCAGTTTTGCTATGATCCATGAAGGTTTTTTTTGCTTTGATTAGGTTATTAGAAAAATGGATTTTGTAAAAGAAAATTTGTTTTTCAAACTAATTGAATGTTTGACATCTTTTTGTCTCATTTTAGGTTCTTATATCCATTTGTTTACAAGTTTTACAAAGATCCATGATTGTTTTGATTTATATAGGTTCTTTTACATGTTTTTTTAAAGAGAAAAATTATGTTTTCAAGCAAGTTCATGTTCTATCTCTTAATTTTGATTTCAATAGGTTCTTGGATGATTTTAATCTCTGTTTTGTAAAAGAAAAAGACTACTTAGTTTTAAATTGTTTTGAAAGAATCCCATGTTTTTAAATGGAGTTTTCAAAGGATTTTTATTAAACATAATTTTAAAGAATGTTTTAAAGAATTTCAATATGCTAATCCATAGAATTATGTTCTTAAGTGGGTCAGATTCTTGTTTTTTTTTTTGTTTTGATTCAAAGATATGCATTGTTTAAAAATTATTAAAGATTGTTATTTTGTTCTACTTTGATATTTGCTAGTACTTGTAGTTATTTTGATAAAAATACATGTTTAGCTATGACATGAGACCCCTTTGTCATCAAAGAGAAAATTTTGATGGAGCCCTTCATCTGGTTTAAATAGATGCGATCAAGTACCCTTTTCGTCAAGTCACATTAATTGATGATGTTTGTTTGATGCTTACCACTAGGCGTAAGATAGTGGTATCTTACCATCAGATTGTAGATGAGTTTGTTCTGTTATGTTACCTGTTATCTAACTCACAACACGGGTGAGATATTTCTGGTATATGATTCAGTTATCTGTTATCTAGCTCGCAACACGTGTGGGGGATTCAGATATTTGTTTCAATAGGTCTCATATATGTATATATGTTTCAGTGATTTGTTCCGTTCTATTACCTGTTATCTAGCTCACAGCACGTGTGGAGGATTTTTGGTATATGATTCAATTATTTGTTATCTAGCTCGTAGCACATGTGGGGGATTCAGATATTTGTTTCAACAGATTTCATATATGTATATATGTTTTAGTGATTTGTTCCATTCATTTCAATTTTAGATATTTTTTCAGTTCAGTTCAGTATTTCAGTTCTTATTATGTTTCTGTTCAATTGTGCATCTTGATTTTTGTTCTATTCTGCTATTTGTTCTGTATTAGATTAAAAGCATTATTTTCATATGTAAAGAAATTGTTTTGAAAACATGCTTCATTCTGTTTTGATTATAAAAAATATCTATGCTCATTGACCTAATTGTTTCAATATGTTAAATAGTGTTCCAGTTTATTTACAAAGTCAGTCACGCTTACAAAGTTGACACCGTTGTTTTTAGATGACGAGGATGATAGAGTAGATAAGTAAGCTGGATTCAAAAAGAAGAATGATGATGAAGATTTGATTTAGATATTTTTAGACATTATGTTATTTTATTTTAGTATTTGTTTAGAGACCTATTTTGATTCCGTTTAATGCAATTATTTTAGTTTTATTTGAAGATATTTTATAAGTTAGTTTAAAGTTTCAATTTTATAGAGATGACTTATTATTATTTGGGTTTATGTCAAACTACGAGATTTTTATTTATAAAATATGGTTTGTGGATTTTAAATTTAATGGAATGGTTATGGTTTGATTATGAGATTCTATTGCGTATGTATAAAAGAAAAGATGCGAAAAAAATTATAAGCAAAATTAAATGGCATTGATGTGAATGATTAATGTCATGCGCCAAAATTCGTAGCCGTATAGGTATTGGTTTTGGGGTGTGACATATGGCTACGAATTTTAGCGCATGACATTAATCCATTCACATTAATACCATTTAATTTTGCTACAAAATTCCTCAGTTTCTTAAGGGAGGAGGGCATTTTAGTCATTTGAGTAGACCTAAAGCATAACTAACATGAGCTAGATTTTCCACTTAGGACCATTTTGGTTAGTTAATAAAATAACATAGGGCATTTTGAGTATTTCGTGTGATAAAAAAACTATTCACAGTTGCTTGAGGGAAGAGGTATTTTTGTCATTGAACAGACCTAAAGCATAGCTAACATGAGCTAGATTTTCCACTTAATGGCATTTTAGTCAATTAATAAAATAACATAGGGAATTTTGGGTACTGTGTGTTATACAACTCCTCATAGTTTCTTGAGGGAGGAAGACATTTTAGTCTTTTGAATAGACTTGAAGCATCAGTGAAGGTATTTGGTCACACGTTTTATAAAAAGAAATTAGAAATAATAGCTTATGGGTTGTTATTTCAATTGCGTTGATTTAGGGTTTCAATTCTGCATTCTAACTCCTTAGATATTTGACCTAAATCCATTTCCGTAATTTTAAATCAACCCCAAACGACGAAAATAGATTTGAGTACCCCAATTCCTTTTCCACTCTTCCAATTCCCTAAATCCAAATGCACCTAATGGATCAATCTAATAAGACACCTAAAGAGAATATAGATTACAACCCTTATACATCTATTGTAAGTAGTTTCATGTATGCTATGTTATACACATGAACAAATATTAATCATGTAGTTGTTATACCAAGAATATTTCAAAACAATCTAAGATGAGATCACTGGACCATTGTGAAACATATACGTAAATACTAAAGAGGACCAAGGATTATATTCTCGTTTATAGAAGTGGGGACATGTTAATAATGGTGAAATAAATTTTAAAAATAACAAGAATATATGGATTTTCTAAAGATCATATCTTGTTGTTTTTTATTTTGGGAAGGGACTTAGTAGTTGTAGAAGTGTGAAGCAACATTGCACTGTAGACTCCATAATAGATGCACAATATTTTGCAACTTGTGAAGTATTAAGGGATTTTTCTTACATGTGTTCATTATTCCCTCATTTTAGTTGTCAATTATAAAATGTGGTAATACTTTTTTCACTTTGCTTCCTCAAATAATCTTATAAAACATATGACTAAGTTACTACAAAAGCATTAGATACACACATAAATTAGATGGATGTTAGACTTATTTATGATTGGATTTGAGGAGCAAGAAATTTGAATTATGTGTCCTGACAAAGCCACTTACATAAAATATGGATATCTATATGTTCATTAAATTAATAAAAAAAACATTTTATTCCAACCTCACATTTATATATCCTTTAAATAATATTTATTTGTTCTCATGAGATTAAATAGGTAGTTTTCAAGTAACATAGTAGAATGTCAGACATAGGAATGTGTGATGAGATGTGATAATCCAATTGTTATAGATTTAAATGTTTATAGCTATGGATGATGCTCGGCACATCTCTTATAGGGCTTCTACATGTAGTGTTGTCATATGATAGAGTGATGTAATCCTGTCACTAGAGAAAGACCTTAAGCTTAGACATTGGTACATTATGTAAATGCATTAATGGGATCCATTATGAACACATTTTGTAAAGCTTCATTTTTAAGATAAATGTTGTCCATATCTACAAACTAGTCATTCAACTTAAGGGATTCGTATTTCTTTAAGTTGTCCTATTGGTTGTTTTGAGTTACAAACTATGTTGTCAAATGCTATATCATGGGTAGTTTGACAACCTACATGATATTGGAAAGGATGTAAATACAAGGATCCACTATCTGTAGATGCCTAATAATGATATATATCCACTATCTATAGATGCCTAATAATGCTATATCGTGGGCAGTTTAATAATCTACATGATACCAAGGCCTATGTGGAACATATCAAGTTGGTATTCAAATGAGATGACTACTTAGAAGATATGGATATAAATGGCCACAAAAAACTTGAAGATTGTATAATGTATGCCAAAGAATGCTAGTCCTACTAAAGGCATGGTTCGATTCAAAGAGTTCTATCCAAGAAGTTGTATCCCATTATGAAACCATGGCTATTTGAAGGATGGTCTATGGACTTAATCAGTAAAATCAATACACCTTCGATTAAACTACATGGATTTGTGATAGTAGCTACCGATTACAAAATGGGTAGAAGTAAAGCCAATAAAAGATGTTTATCAATAGGAAGTTATATGGTTCATAAAGAGTCAATTATATATCATTATAGACTCCTAGAATCTATTATGGATGATACAATAATTGTTTTTATTGGAAAACAAATAAAACATTTTGCTGAAATTTTTGGAATACAATTGTTGTATTCCACACTATATTAGGCCCAAGCCAATAAACAAGCCAAATCATCCAATAAAATCATCAAGGACTTAATACGCAAGGCCATAAAAGAAAATCTATAGTCTTAGCATAGTTTATTTTCCCAAGTGCTTTGAGCATACAATATCTTGTACTAAACTATCACTGGTACTAGACCTTATGCTTTCATATATGGCCATGATGTTGTACTACATATAAAAATAGTTGTCCGAACCCTAAGAATAGCTCTTAAAAATTAGTTGAATCCAGTCAAACTTAATGAAGCTATGGGGAAAACAGAGATAAATCAAGGTTAAATGCTTTGGAGAATTTATAGGTTAACAACCAAAGAGTGGCCAGAGCTTACAATAAGAAAGTTCAGGAAAAATCTCTTTTAACCAAGGAGATTTAATATGGAAGGCCATTCTTCCCATAAGGATAAAAGACTCCATGCATGGAAAGTGGTCTCTTAACTAGGAAGGTCCGTTCAAAATAAAATAAGTCCTCCTAAGAGATGCTTATATTCTATAGGACATAGATGGCCAAAGTATACTAAAAAACATCAATGGCCAATATCAAAAAAGGTATTATCCAACCATGTGGGAAGCAATAGATGGAAATTATAGAATAAATGACTAATGAAAGGAAAAAAAAATTGGTAAACATTTAAGTTTGGCCACTTAAAAGACAAGGACAATATAAAAGATGGCCTATTTACAAAACAAGCTGGCCATTTTCACAAAGTCTCCTGACACATAAGAAAAAGAGAAATCAAAAGGCCTCTAGCCATAGCTTTTTTATTTCCACCCAAAACATTAGAATTTTTTCCCTTTTCTCACAGATGATATACAGATATTCTCCCTTGAAGATGCATCATCCATCATCTCTTCATCACTCTCCATTAAAACCTTGGCTTGATGACCTAGTCCTTGCTTTGTAGAAAAAAACTAGTTGTATTCTTTTCAATCAACATCTCCTCTGCAATCTTCTCTTATTAAGAGAAATCTTGTCTTTCATGAGACAAAGCAAAAAAAAAAAAGACAAGATTTTTAAATTCGGCCTAGAAAGAAAGAATATGTTGACAAAGGGAGTCAAACATTGATAGTAAATAGTCCCTCTTAATTAAGCTTTGTGGTATAATCAAATAATGGTGCAAACTTATGATCCAAGTCAAGAGGTTAGAAAATTTAAAAATAACAATTAACAGTGTTAATGTAGGAATTAAGAATCTCAATGACTAATAAAAATGTTGACTAAGAGGATGGCTGGATAAGCTGTTCATATTTCAGTTCACGAAAGGATTCAACCCTTGCTCTGACTTCAGCCAGATTAACATCTAAAGGAATGGATACTTTGACAAAGGGAGCAGACGGGTTTGAGGAATCTCCCAAAGAAGTGAAAAAGGAAAGGGCATCTTCATCTAAGGAAAAAAAAGGAGAGTTAACCACGACCTTTCTTTTTAAATCAACCTCCACCACTAGAATTACCAATTTGAAATTTGGGAACATGCAGGTTGAATATCTTCTAGAACTACAAAGAAGCACCTTCAGCCATTTTGTCATTATGATTGCAACATCTTTGTCTATATTCCCAATAATTTGGCCACCCTCACCTTCAATCCCTAGTTGAATCAAATCTACCTCTTCATGAACCCCGTGAAGGGATCTTGTTATGAGTTAATTTTGGATCAGGGTCTCAAGGTTTCTTTCAATGAGCAATACCAACTCCTTAAAATGTACCCTAGGCATCCTAAGAGACCAAAGTGATTATATAATGTCCCACCCTTACAGCATTCTCACACTTTCCAAATTTGCACTCCAATCTCTCAATGTTTCTCTAAGATACTTATAGAGCCCACTTTCTTCATGTTCCTATTGTCCCTTCCATCACCTTGCCTTTTGAATGGTTTGCTCAAGTTCAACCATGTTTGACACTGGAGTGTCCCATGACACATAATATATTGACATCCAAGTGTCCCATGACATTAGTACTGATGCGGTAAGCCAAGTCATCAACATTGGCAAGGTTCTAGAACACTCACAGTTAGCATTTTTGGGGTAACTTTCGAGGCACACTTGTACCAACTCCGTGTGAATTAGACTTTGAGTCATATGTCATTGGAAAGATCTATGAGTCTAGTTTTCAATTCCTTAAATGGTGTGTGAATTGGATTTTTTTTAGAGGAATTTGAAGCCATTTTACTAGAAGGTATTTGTGTTGACTGTAGTTGAAACTGAAGTTGGGAATTTTGAGATTTCTTGTGACTTTTCTCATTCCAAAGTTATCTTTTTGAGCCTAGTTAGTTGTATTTCAAGTTTAGGGACAAGTATCTTAGTTATTTATGTCTTAGAATTGTATTTTTGTTATCATGAAAATGGAAGAAGTGGTTGAAAGTCTTTACTCTTGCTTGGAGGGTTGTTCCAAGCCTAGACTTATATAAACTCATGGCTGTGTATGGATTTTGGTAGAGAATTTTGAGATATTGAATACAATCAGCCTTTAGTTTGTGAAGAGGGATTTCTTCTATAACTCTTATCCATCCGGTGGATTTTTTTTGGTGGCGAGTTTGCTCTGTATCTCTCGGTGGTTTCCTTAGAGTGGTGATATCTGTATCTCTTTGGTTCCTCCTTGAGTGGTGAGCATATCTATCTTTGATCTATATCTCTTAGGTGGATTCCCTTGGTGGTGAGCTTTCCTATCACTTTGTGTCTCTTCTTGTTCTATCCAATATCAGTTTGGTATCAGTGTTGCAACAACTTCTTATATTAAAACGGGTACTCAACTTCGTTTATTGTGTGTGTTTGTGTCCCATAGTACCAAGGAACAACTTGAGTTTAATCTCTTTATCTAGTTTCTACATAGCCATCCAAAACCTGGTATCAATGTTTAGAGTTAAAAATTATAATTTTACCTCTTATCAAAGATGGACCACCAAATCTCATCAAATAAGTCCCATATAACCCATTAAATGGCATAGATGCATTCGGATCAATATAAAACCTTGGAATATAGAGTCTAATTGTCAAAATATATCATGTCGAATTCTAATTAATATTAGCCCTCAATATACAATCTTTCAAAATACACTTCGGATGGTCAATTAGACATCATAAATGGATCCAACATGTCCTAAAACTTGATCAGGGTAGTCACGATTTTAAAATTCACTATGAAGCCCTTCATTGCAGAAGTTAAATCTTAACTATTTGATCAAGTATCTTGAGATCTTAGATAAAAAAATTGGGTGCCACCATGACAATTAGAGCGACCAATTTAGGTAGAGTGGGATTTTGACCAAAATTGCTAAATTTGGAAAAAAAAAGGGAGTCTATCGTCAGTGCACTGAATAAGGTACACTGCAAAGCAAAAAGACCTAAGCCCAACACTGGTTAGGTCCAATTCCAAACCCAAGCCCAAAACTACCAAAAAACCCATAACCAAACACACCTAAGCCTAGCCTAAAACCCATAACCAAACGCACCCTAAACCTACCACAAATCCCATACTCAAACATATCCTAAACCCTATACCCCAAACAAACCTTAGCCCGGCCTAAGCCAATGACCAAATCAGGACCGGATATGGCCCAAACTTGAATTTCTTGAGAATGACACATCCACTTCATAAATATTTAACAAATAATTTTTACAACAATTTCATAATCATAGAATCTCAAAATAACATCCCAATGTCATTGACTAAATGAAAATTGCAATAAAACAAGGGGAATTAGACAAAAACATAAATTCTTCATACTTTAAACTAATCTACAAATCTCTTGGAGATCTCCATTTATTGAATCCAATATCAGAACTCCTTTATGTGAAGAGTTTTGATTGAATTTTAAGGTCCACTATCAAGACAAGGTTAAAAGGAGCTCAAATTGATTACTGAATACAAAAAAAATTAGTAGATCTCATCTCACAGATTTAAAAAAGAAAACTTCATTAAAAACATGTAGATATAAGAGAGCTTTCTAAACATGTAAGATCCACATGAATCCATGAAGAACAAATGAGATCAAGCTCAATTTTACATGATTCAATGATCATTCTTAGCAATTTATCAATCAATTACAAATCATGAAGCAATTCAAGGCAGATCAATGAAAATCATGGAGATCTATGAAGAACTATGTTATCTAACATTAAATTCTACAGAATTTTATTCTTAGCATGGCATGGAGATGGATTTATAGAATTTTAATGAAGGAAAAGAGGTACTTACAATGGAGAGGCTTGGGCTTCTCTAAATAAATTCTTCTTTTCTTTTTCTTCTTCGCCTTTCTCCCCTTCCTTCTTCTTCTCTCCTCTCTTTTTCCTCCCCCTTCCAAAATATATAAGAAGCTCTCTTTCATTCAAGGTGGAGGTGCATTCCAAGTATATATAGTGCAGAGTTCATTAAGAAGGACAAATGCAGGTTTTCTCCAAGGTGGTTTCGGAATGTGAGCCAAGGTAGAGTGTGGTGCACATGTCAAAGTTACCCTTTGGGGTTGTGTGGAGAAGATGAGAGTAGAATTTTTTTGTACTATGTAGTCTTGATTGAATTAAAGCCAAGGTGGATATTTGTTGAGACGGTGGATTTAATTGCATGACTCTTAACCGAGAGTCATGCCTTGCATCACATGGAACCAACGAAGTAACTTCCATTTTGGAAGTTAGGGTTGTTGCTTATTTTGGGTATAAAACCCATATATAAGAGTGTGTAAATGTGTGGGATTGTTAGGGCTCTTCTCTTGGAACCATGAAAGGGGTTTTCTTCTCTTGGAGACGAAAGCCTAGGATAGGGTTTGGAAGAGAGAGGCAGTCAGCCTTGCTCATGTAATCTCTGGTTTACTATTAGTAAAATCTCTTGATCGTCTTCACCCGTGGATGTACGCTTTAAGCTGAACCACGTTAAATTGTCTTGTTCTTGCTTTGTGTGTATTTGTTATTTGCATTATTTTCTCTCTTCTTCTTTGTTGCATATGATCCCAATTCTAGGTTTCCGTTCAACACAAAAAATCCCAATTGCTTTTCAAATAGGGTGAAAATCCTTTTGGACACAATCAAGCCATAAAACCCAATCTCCATCATGTTTCAACCATGTTTTCATTGAACGGAGGACTAGCAACCTTCCCCATCCAAGAGAATTGGCTTGCAGCAAGAAGGGCACTGAAGGAAAAAAGGGGAAATATTGCTTATGAAGGGAGGAGGAGAGTCATGGAAGGATGGACACCATACAATGGAGTTTAAAGAATCCGGGGAAGGAACAAAAATTCCTTTTGTAAACTTAGATTCCACTTACTCAAGATGAGAGGAAGGGTGATCAATGGAAGTAGTAGAAGAAGACGCCGCCAGGATGAACCATTGAGAAGAAAAAAGAATAGGTAGCCAAATCTGCAATGCCACTAATATAAATGAGCTCTTTGGAAGAAATAGAATCACGATCATTTGATGATAATTGCTGGACTAATGTGGCAGTATATGGAGGACTGTGAAGGATATAGAGTCCCTAATCCACATGGCTTCTACCAACCACCCTCTTCATCTCCAAGTCATGAAATATACAGTAAGATGGAATAGAAAGTAACACTATAATTCAAGGGCTTGGTAAGATATATAACAGATAATGAATTCAATGAAAATTTTGGAACATAGATGATAGAAGAAAGGGCATAGTGGGTGAAACAAAAATAAAACATTTACTAGCAATTGAAGAGAGATTCATCTATTGCTCTTATTTTGTCTCTCCCATAATACATATAAGATATCAGGAAAAAAAAAAAGACATACCAGTCATGTGATCTAAAACACCTGAATCAATGATCTTGAAATTGTTGGGTGTGGAAGCTTAAGTACTGCAAGAAGAGACTAAAAAATCAAAGCAAGCATAGGATGAATTAGGTACAGTCATCTAGGGATCTAACTATGTCATGAGCAATTTCTCTTCAAATAAAGTCTAGATGGCTTATGCCTAGAGTTTGACATGCTTGACTTTGACTCAAATGCAATACCACTCATGCCTTCAAAGTTTCACCACTTCTAATTCCACAGATCACTCCAAATGATTCTTCTCAAGGATATAACCAGCCCACTGAAAGCGGTCACAGGGTTACACAATCCTATTAAACACCCTTTAGAAGTTCACATCCAAAACAAAAACATAACCACATCACAACAATCAAAGACCTCTACTGTAGAAAATAAGCTCAGAATACAGCAACTGCCCTTAATCACCAATACAACACTGATCAAGTTACATGCCACAATGTGAATGAGATTGTTGCAATAGAACTGCAGTCTTCCACTTAACTGTCCTATGGTTATTCAATCTCCGATTCACATCCAAGATATGAAAAAATTGAATAATCTTCACAACCATAGCTAACATCATCACACGTATTGATGCAAAAGCCACACGGAGCCCTTCACACGGTTTCTTAGAGTTCCACAACCCTTAAACCACAAAAAACACAAGAAATGATTGAAAAGTAATATTAGGTTCTGCATTAAAATTGTTTGGGAGATCACATCAAATCACTTAGTACTCAAAATGATGGCGGCAAACAATGGTCACATGACCAAAAAAGAGACTGAAATTTGGTTGAAAATACAATTATAAATTTTAAAATTTAAAATACATGGGCGACAATGTTGACATCTAAAATCAACCTAGTAGGGAAAGGACACATGGCTGATAGATTGAAGTAAAAGCATTTCAACAGCTAGTAGGGAACGTCCACAATGATGTAGAGAGTCAACCAAATTAACCCAACAAAAAATAGAAAGTATGCGATGAGTATCACGGCTGATATTCTCGGTAGAAATCAAAGAGAAGTCTGAAATAAAGATATTGGGGCAGTTTTTAAAAAAAAAAAAAAAAAACCCAAGATAATGATTGTGGGCTTCGGTTTTTGCACAATGGGTAGGCCTTCTAGGAGTGGGTCCACCCATGGGCCTAACCCACAATGACTCACCACCAATCCTTTTTATGATATGATTGGACATTATTTTTTGAAAATAAAACATTTTAATTTAAAATTCTTTTGAGAATTAGACTCCACCTAAACTGGTCAAGTTAAAGGTTCCGGATAAGTGGTTAGGCATCATTCACCCATGTATGCAATTACCTATTTGAACCAATTAAAACTTAGGGTTAAACTCTTATGCATAGTGTGTGAGAGAGGGTGTCCTACTTTGGAAACATATGTCATACATGTACAAGTGAATTACCCTAATAGATAATGATGTATGTGATCATGTACAGTGAAATAAGCTACATATAAACCTGATCATCCAAGTCATCGACTTACATGTTAGATAATTGAAGGAACAAGTCCAAAAAAAGAAGTTAGAATGCCGCTACCCCACGTAATCCAGAGAAATCATAGAGAGTTGGTGCATAATACAAGTACAAGATGAAATCATGCGATGTACAAGCCATCACAAACATTATCAAAAAGAAAGAAAATAAATGAATTAATTTTAAAAAGAAAAAAGGAACACAGAATTGACCCATTCTGTTAAAGTGATCTGATTTTGGGTCAGCGCAACTGGGGTTGGACCTGTTCAAATAAAAACCAATTCAGTTTGATCGGATTTGGGTAGATATTGTTTGATTCAACTCAATTTTGGTTGACACTAAACCCGGTTACAGATGTAATTTAAACAATTTAAGCAGATCAAGAACCCTCCACAATAGTTTCTCCTTGATACTTAAAAAGATAACGTAATCCATAAAATGCACTGCCCATACCAAGATAGACCAACCAAATCAACAAAATCCCACAAATGTTATTTTTGGGTGTTCACCATGGCTCTTCTCCAAGTAAGCCAGTCAACCCAAAGATATAAAATAGCTACAATGATTTTTGGTATTTACAATGTCCATCCAAACAAAATGGTGCTCAAACCGAAGAAGTTTAAAATTGGGAATGAAGTTGGACAAATGATCTCTGGTCGTATGTCAACCAATTGCATCGGACACATGAGTAAGTTTTCATATGGTAACACTAAATCAACATGACAGAGCTCCCCCTTATCATCATGCTAATTATGAAGTCTATTGTGGAAATTCAAGACATTGAGAATCTACATGCAGCTCATCACACCCATCTCTATAACACTAACGAGAAATATTGTGTTACAATATCAAGTAACCTTTTTCTTGTGGAAAACTTGTGATGATGTAAGAAACCATTCTCTGAATGACATTGTAAATCTCGATTTAATTGAAAGTTTTTTATAATTGATGTTTGACAAACTTACTTCAGCCAAGGTTATTGTCATGACCATATAGCTTTACTGGACAAGCCAATGTGATGGGAAACCATAGTGTAACACCTTGATAAGATGGCATGGATGATAATCAGTTACACTTGATAAGTATACTGTAAACAAAGGTAAGAAGCACTCAAAGAAAGAAATGCCAAACATATCGTTACTAGTAAAAGCATGGCTATATCAAGGTCAGTGGCGACCGGGACCCATCAATTCCCGTTTGCTTATGGAAGCTTGGGGAGCTCTTGAAAACATAGAAAAGCGTCACTTCCTTGAGGACAAAATTGTTTGGACAACAACTTCTCATGATGGTTTTACCCTAAAATCAGCATGGTAAATTATCCGAACAAGGCGTGACAAGGTGGACTGATACAAGATTATATGGTTTCCTAACCATATTCCAAAGCATAGCTTCCTTACTTGGAGGGTACTTACCAAAAGACTATCTACACAGAGCCAGCTATGTAAGATAAAGACACTACATACTAAACAATGTTGTTTTTGCTGGAATAACAAAGAAAATATTCAGCACTTGTTCTTTCAGTGTGGATTCGCTCAAGCCATTTGGCAGAAAATTTGCAACTACTCAACTCAAGGAGAAGAAGAATCAAGCAATGGCCGATTGAGCTACCATGGATCCAAAGGGAATTCAGTGGCACCAATCTTAGTGATCTGGTGGGAAAGCTTGCTTTCAATGACACACTATATCATATTTGGAGAGAGAAACATGAGAATGTTTCAGGAAAAATCCAAAACAGCCCAACTCATCATTAAAGATATAATGTTTGATGTTCAGTCTAAGGCAGAAGCTTAGAATCAACTTTGTGAAGACACTCCAAGAGGTCAATACATAGGATTGTACTGGAATCTTCCTATAGATGCTAATCCCAAACAGCTCAAAACTTGTTAATGGAACCATACACTGGTTGGAACAATTAATTTAGTTATCTACGGATGGCTCAGTGGCTAATGGTAGATCTGGATATGGGGGCCTACTCAAAAAAGATGATGGTTCTCCAATAGGGACATACATGGGTATCTCTAACAATGGGAACATCCTATGAGTGAAGATGTATGCTGTTGAGGTGCCTTTAATTCACACAGCTCTCTTGCGAGAGCCGTGGCTGGTATCTTTTGGGTTTATTAAACCTATGTGAAGTAGGGTTTTTTGTGTGGGATTTTTTAGGGGATCTTCTCTTGGAACCTAGATTAGGGTTTGGGAAGAGAAGGCAGCTGCAAGCTCTTGTAATCTCCGGTTTTCTCATAGTGGAATCTCTCTTGATCGTCTTCGCCCGTGGACATAGGCTTCAAGCCTTACCACGTTAAATCATCTTGTGCTTTGTGTGTTTTCTATTTGTATTAATTTCTTCTTCTATTATTTGCTACGTACAATCCAAATCTAGGCTTCCACACAACAAATTGGTATCAGAGCCCTTAAGTTGCGATTGGGGTGTTTCAACATGGCTGTAAGGTATGAAGTGAAGAAATTCAAATGGACATAACAACTTCAGTCTATGATGTGTGAAGATGTGTGCATTGTTGGCTCAACAAGGACTAGCCAAAGCTTTAATGGGGAAGGAGAAGCTTCCTGTGATGATGTCGGAAGATGAAAGAGAGGAACTTGACCTCAAAGCACTGTGCGATTTAGTTGTGCCTAGCCAATGAGGTTTTGAGAGAGGTTACAGAAGAGGAGTCTGTAATTAGGTTATGGCTCAAGTTGGAGAGCCTGTACATGACCAAGTCTCTCACGAACAAGTTGTATTTAAAACAATGGCTTTATACATTGAGGATGAGAAAATATATGTCTTTGAAATCCCATCTAGACGAATTCAATAAAATCATTGTGGATTTAAAAAACATTGATATTAAGATTGATGATGAAGATCAAGCTATCATTGTTTTGTGATCTTTACCTGCATCATATGAACACTTTGTTACGACCTTACTCTATGAAAATGATATCATCTCCATTGAGGATGTTAAGGCATCCTTGCATTCTAGGGAATTGAGGAAGAAAGTATCTAGAGAAGAGGGTGAGGGGCAGGCAGAATGTCTATTTACGGGAAGAAGAACAAAGGAAAAAGGTTCTAGAAGTGATAAATGTCAGTTTAGCTGAAAGGGTAAGGTACAGTATTTTGTTGCAAAGAATATGGCCACATAAGGAGGGATTGTCCAGAGCGTGTTGATAGGAAGAAAGGTGATAGTCCTAGTATAGCATTGGCAGAGGAACAGGAGTACATTGGAGATGTTTTTACAGTTTTCAAAGGTGTGGACACATTTTCTTATGATGAATGAATATTAGATTCAGGTTATCTTGTTTATATTTATTCCAAAAAAGAATATTTTGATATATTCTAAGAGAAGAAGATGGGTTTTGTTTCTTTGGGTGACGGGTCTACTTGTGATGTCACGGGTGTTGGGATGGTGAAGATCAAGATGTTTGATGGAATGGTTCGTACTTTGGGTAGTGTGGCATATATCCCAAAGATGCGAAGGAATTTAATATCCTTAGGCTGGTTGGACTCCAAGGGTTACAAGTATTTAGCTACAAGTGGAGCCATAAAAATCACATGTGGCTATTTAGTCCTGATGAAGGGAGAAAAGTGTAGTAATGGTTTGTATCGTCTGATGGGGAATACAATGATTGATAGTGTTCATTTGACCTTGACAGATAGTTGAAAATGAGGTGCACAGGATAACCAACGCTGATGTAGGGTCTCTTTTATGGATGTAGAAAAGAGAGGTGATGCAGGTTTCCAAGAAATAGATGATGGTGAGGAGGTTCATGTGATTGAAGAGGATGGATCGAGGTCCCTCTTTGGAGTTGACTAGGCGAGTCGACTCAAGGCAACTACACATGTGCATTGGCTATGTTATGATCGAGTTGGATGGTGTCAGGACTGAATTGATTCAATGTTATGTGTAGCAGTGATTCTTTAAGGCCAATGGTTATTTGTGGTGATAGCAAAAAAGTTATGATTTAGGTTTAAGGTGGAGGTCCGATCCAAGTCTGTATGGCACAGAGTTCACTAAGAAGGATAATGCTTGTTTTTTTCAAGGTGGTCTCGAAATGTGAGCTAAGGTGAAGTGTGGTGCACATGTCATTAGTTCTATGTCTTGTTAAAGATACAACTGTTCACAATATTCAAAGTTACCCTTTGAGGTTGTGTGGAGAAGATGGGAGTTTTTTGTACTATGTAGTCTTAGTAGAATTAATGCCAAGGTGGAGATTTGTTGAGGTGTCTTTAATTCACATGGCTCTCTTACGAGAGCCGTGGTTAGTTTTCACACGATAACTTCCGTTTTGGAAGGTTGGTTTCTTTTGGGTTTATTAAACCTACATGAAGTAGGGTTTTTTGTGTGTGATTTTTTAGGGGCTCTTATCTTGGAACCTATATTAGGGTTTGGGAAGAGAAGGCAGCCATAAGCTCTTGTAATCTCTAGTTTTCTCATAGTGGAATCTCTCTTGATCATCTTCACCCATGGATGTAGGCCTCAAGCCGAACCACATTAAATCATCTTGTGTTTTATGTGTTTGTTGTTTGCATTAATTTCTTCTTCTATTATTTTCTGCGTACAATCCAAATCTAGGCTTCTGCACAACATATGCCATCTTACAAGGCCTAAAATTATGCAAATAAAAAGGCTTTTCTAAGTTGCAAGTTAGCTTGGATTCAAAGCTTGCAATATAAGCTATAAGTGGAAGATGGAGCTGCCCATGGCAAGTGATATGTATTCAGTCACTTATCTGAACTACAATACTGGAATTTGAAGAATGCAACATGATGCATGTGTGGAGAGAGGCAAATGTTGAATATTTTAAACAACTCCAAGGCATACAATGACCCTATTTTTCTAAACAAAAAATAGAGCCATCACAGAGCCATAAAGACCACCTGCATATTTACCTTTTTGGTGATTATGTTGGGGAACAAAAAGACCTGTCTCTCTCTCACCCATCGCTACTTCTCTCACCTACTCATTTTCCTAAAAGAAAACAAATTACCATTTCTATGAATCTGATCCCTCATAGACATTGCCCTATTGATACCTAGCTGTTGACCACCTCCCATCATGATAGAGCACTTCTCATATCACGATGGATGCCTTAACCTCCTGCTCTATATAAGAGAACGTAAGGGAGCATGTTGTGGCTGGTTTTTCAGAGTAGAGCGAAGTCTGAGAAGAGAAAGAAGAGAGAAACAAATGGAAGGAGTGCTTTTATCTGTGGGATTCTTCATCACCTTCTCTCACTCTCCATGCTCTCTCCATTCCATCTCTCCACTGCAATGCTGGTTCTTGAGTTCAGCCCTCTTTCTTAAGAAGAGTAAGCTTGAGCTCTTGAATCTCCTATACTCTCTATTAGACCGGACTCCTCTTTAAAGAAGGCTACTTGATCCGACGAGTAGCTTTTTTGAGACTTGGAAATCTCCTCGTGAGAAATACCTACCTCTAAAGAGAGAAACACTGTTGAATCCTCGTTCATAGAGTCGTTATGCTGCCAAAATCTTGATAGAATCTAAAGCTTGACAAAATAATCTTAATAGACTAAGGACTTTAATGTAACAGCAAGGTTCATTCTTCTCTGCCGGAGAGTGTGACTCCATTGAGAGACAAGGGTTTTACCCGAGCGAGATTGTATCTCAGAGTTAGCTTGGCCGCAATCCCTTTCACATTTATGGGAGGATTCAACTATCTTTAAAAAATGTGATAATGACACCTTCTCTTTCTCAGTTGAATTGGTTAACTAAGGTTGAAGAAGACAAGAAAATGTGTGTGCTTCACAAAGAATAATCTATTGCGAAGAATAGTGTCTCGTGAAGAACAATGTCCCATGAAAAATAGTGTCTCGTGAAGAATAATGTTTCACGACGAACAGTGCTTTGGCGATGAATATTGTTTTTGTGATGAATAGTATTTTTGGAATAAATAGTGTTTCTGCGATGAACAGTGCTTTCACAATGAATAGTATTTTACAATGAACAGTGTTTTCACAGTGAACAACATTTTGCGATGAACAGTGCTCTGTGATCAATTGTGCACCTCAACTACTCTACTTCCCTTGTGACTTTTACGCCCCATTTCACTCTGAAAGTCAACAGAAAACCATCCTATAGATATGCCTACAAACATGACTACTTCTATAAAGGAGGTCATCATTGAGCTAACAAATTTTCTAAGAAACTTGCAAGATCACATATGCAATGATTTGAATCTTTGTAAATCAATGAAATTATTATTTACTTATTAAAGAAAATAGGTCACTTTAATGTTGTCCAACTGGAGAGTATACCACAACTGCTATTTTCTTTTGTTGAGCAATGAGTTGTGAGAATTATGGTAATAAAGATAAAGATGATGGAGGAGAGATTTAAGGAAAGAGCTTGATATGGTTATCCAAGATAATATTTAATGAGAAAAACATGGAAGTTTTCTCTCATATAGAATCCTAGATATTGAGCTTTCTCATGTGGAATTATTCAAAATGCTCTAAAACTTCTATATTTTGTTCTAATCTAAATCAATCCTTGTAATAAAAATTATTCTTGGAGATTTGATTTGATTCATTGATAGCTTATAAATAATGTACATAACATCTCTCTTCTCACCTTGAAAAAGAGATTTTACACCACCACATGTGTTACACGTTTTGTTTTATGGTATTAGAGCAGAATTGAAGGTGAGAAGGGAGATAACATTATGCCTTCCGCCAACAATGCTTTAATATACCCATACCATCAACATTGAACATTGGTAATTTTGTGTCAATGAAGTTGATACCATCCAACTTCCTGTTGTGGAAAACACAGATGTTGGGATTGATTGAATGTCAAGATTTGGTGATTTTCTTGATGGTATGATTTCAACACTAGAAAAAATCATCAATGATGAGAAGAAAGAAAAGATGATATCCAATCCTAAATACATCCATTGGATGGATTATGGGAACAATATCCGAAGATGTTCTTAGTTTAGTTTATGGAGTAGATACTGCAGCTGTAAGCACCCAAATTTTGACTCAAGTCATCTAATGGAATGCAAGAGCATCAAAGTAGCATTTAGGCATCAAGACCTTAAGCACCCTTGGTTTAGGGAGAGCAAACCTGGACTATAAGAGGTTAGGAATTCCCTAATAGGCCTTCCCGAATATTTTAGTCACAAATGCATCAGTCACAGCACATCATTACAACCTAAGTACACCGTTCCAAGTCAAATCCTAATTCTCCAAAAAGCATCAATGGGACTTTGAGGGTCCAAATTTAAGACCTCCAATCATGTTTCCTGAAATTTTTTCAACCTCCATAAGCGCTCCCTTAGAAAAGCATCATTGGCAAAAAATTACCATTTTACCCTTTTGCCTTCAAAGGCCCAGAATTTACCAATTGCCACACATGTCACCCAAATTATCATACCTCCATAATTCTTCTCATCATGAAGCATCACAGGTAAAGAGTTTTTATTTTTACCATTTTTGTCCTAGGTAGAAAATTACCATTTTACCCTTTACCTTAAAAAATCTACCCCTAAACCCTCATAAGATCCCCAAAACTTCTCCTATTACTTGAATGGTGTCAACTAAGATCCTACATATTCCTATTCCTCCCACCTTTGAGGAACTCATCACAGGGCAGGTATTTTTCAAAACTGGCAATAGTCAATTCCTCAACCTTCTGTAACCCCTAGCTAGAAAATGACCTTCAGAAGGCTCTCAAAGTTTCATCTGACCTCCGAATTTAGTGAGGACGATGCCTATCTCTCCATTTCTACCATGTCTTTGAAAGTTATTTTACCAAACACTGAGATCCAAAATCTCGAATCCTTTTAATATTTCAAATCTCCCCTAAAGGGTTGAAAATCAATTCTAACCCCATTTCCCGTCTTTTAAGCCAGAATGTTCCCCAAACGTCCAAATCATGATCAGTCGGTACCCATCTCTTTGGATTCACGAGGCCTTTGAAAAACTCTCAAAGGAATGCAAGCTTTTGTAGAATTTATGTCCTCAGATTCTCTCAAATACTCATAAGTGAGTAGTTGTTTTGAGGTCGAGTGTCACATACTTGTCCAAGTCTCGAGAATTCATTGGATGTCCAAATTCCAATCTGTCGAGACCTTTGAAAGCCCATCTCCTGCATCCACCTCAACAACTTGTACAACCTTACTCATCACCTTTTGTTCAAATTAAGTCAAGGCTCTGTTGTTAGTATATTGACACACACAATGCCCCTGAGAACTCTCCTTGACTTGGAATTCGGCAAGGTTAGGCTCATTTTCTCAGTCTTTCCCATACCTTCAAAAGGCTTGTTGATGTATGTTAATCCCTTAGTCAAATGGGTAGTGGTATGTGTCATGTAAGTGCCAAATAGGAAACCAAAAACTACCTCAGATTTGCCACACCAAGAAAGGTATAAAGCATACATTGCCTATCATTTTTATACCTTAAAATCAATCTAGACATGATGGTATTACGTCTCTCACAAAATCTAAAGCCAAAAGACCCAAGGACAGACCCCCCACAATGCTCAAAACTTAACATTGAAATTATGGGTGTCATAATTGATTGCGGATCACGCAATCGATTGCGAGTGAAATGAAGGGCATAGATTGAAACTCCCAAGGCCAAAACTCATGTAATCAATTGCCATATCGATTTGGACAAAATTACCTAAACTCAAAATAGATTTAGGATCAAGCAATCGATTGTGAGTCTAAGTTAGTCCTATAACCGATTGCACGGATCAAGCAATCGGTTACGAGGGTAATTTTGGAATATTTTTTAAACATGAATTTCAAGGAGAGTTTTTCAAAATTTAAACTCTGTTTTTCACATCCAAAGCTCCAAAATGTCACCCTTTATACAATATTCCAATCCAAAGGCCATGGGTACTCCTCAACCCTATAAAAGACAACTTTTCCTTTTAGGGTCAACAATCTCCAACACTCCAAGCTTTTTTAGAGAGAGCCAAAAGGCATAGTATATTGAGAGCATCCTCCACTATAAAAAACACTATTGCCCACTATTTTTTAGCTTGAGTAGTTAACATACTTCACTATATTCTCTCTCTTTCTCTCCTCTTGAATACCACTCTACTACTATTGAGGAGAATTTGTGGTGAGCTCTTTCCCTAGAGGAAACTCATATTTGGCTGAGTTCAATGAGCACTAAAGCCAAGAACTTGGAGCTTGTGGGTAGTTAAGGCAAACAAGCTCAACAAGGAGCACCCCACTTTGTGTAGCTGGTAACATCAACCAACTTGTGGTAATATTTGCTTAAATTTGCATTCATTTACATTTATATTCATTACTGTTTTTGCTTTACTTTCACTAGAAACATCGAATGCTTGACTACCTCCACTGAAGACATCGGAAGTAGTACACACTCGCCAGAGACACCGAGTGTTATTGTTGTTTAACTTTCTTGTAAGAAAGTAGTTAGGTTTTTATATTAACCTAGGTTATAATAGCACCTAAATGAAATATACCTAAGCTTGGTAGTGAGCTTTAGAAGAGTAGATGTAGATCCAAGTGCCGAACCACTATAAATCTCTTATTGTGGTATGTTTGTGTGATTGCTTGTCTCTTTACTTGAATGTTCTCTACTACTCTTGCCTAGCACATATTTGACATAATACTTGAGTAGATAGATTAGAGCACACACACACATAATTGAGCTAAGTTAAAAAGGATTAAAACCAACCATAATATAAAATTAAAAAAAAGGGTAAATTAATTAAGAAATCCTATTCACCCCCCTCTAGGATTACTTTAGAGCAATTTCAGATTTTGGGTTATGGTATCCATTTAATACCACATCTGAGATTGCAGGATACTCAGATGTTGATTGGGAAGGCAATGTGGAGGATCGTAAAAGCATGAGTGGAAGTTGTATCTACATTGGCAACAATCTTATTTTTTGGCATAGCAAGAAATAAAACTCCATCTCGTTGTCAATTGTCGAAGCCGAATACATTGCAACTGGTAGTGGTTGTACTCAGCTTCTTTAGATGAAATAAATTCTCAGAGACTATGAGTTGTCACTAGGGACCATGAGTCTATTTTTAGACAACAAAAGTGCAATTGACATTTCCAAGAACTCAATTCAGCACTCAAGGACCAAACACATAGATATTAGACACCACTTCATTAGGAAATTGGTGGAGGAGAAGGTTATGTCCTTGGATCATGTAAATACGGAAGACCAATTGATAGATATTCTAACAAAATCCCTTGATTCAAGGAGGTTTGAATATCTAAAAAGTTCCATTGGGTTATGTGTGCGATGGGATGATTCCTAGTGACTTTAATTGTGGTGTTTAGGGTAGACATGATAAGCATAAGTACAATGCTCAAGAGTGGCCCCATTGCCATGCACATGAGTGCCTAGGAAGGGAGACACAGATTATGTGACCGATCATAGGTTTTGTGACTGGTCATGCTTCGTGATCTATCATAAACCCCATGATCGGTCATGAGGGCAGTTTTGTCCAAATGTTTGCATGCGGGTTTAAAAGCCCCAAAACTACAAACAGAGGTCATTTTCACCTTGATTTGAATCGTTTGGGCTCTTCTTCTTCATCCCTACTAATCCCCTGCCTTCATGCTTGTCTAATCTCTCTAGATTCATGACAATGGTGCAAAAGAAGCTCATCACCTAAGACTCTAAGTCCTCCAAGGGAGGCTTTACATAAGGTAATCCTTCAGCAGCAAACAAGGGTAAACGCCTTATAGAGGAAGGTTCACAGGCGCCTAAGCACACCAAAGGTTTCAAGGATGGCTTGTTTTCTCCCTTTCGCAATGCCAAAGTCCTTCAATCCTTTGAGACAATGTTCTTAAAGCTCCAATTTATCATTGAGAGCAATGTAGAGTTAGAGGTACTCAAGACCATGAACTTTTATGAGCAACTAGATTCTCAAGGATAGATTTCCTTTTTCAAACTGTAAGGGTGCATCCAAGACAAGTAGGTGATAATTTTCTACTCCAATGTCTTCTCAAATAATAATGCCTACTACTCCTTCTACTCAATGGTGTACAGGTGTCCCATCCATGTCAACCCTGATTATACATCTCCAAGCTTTTCAAGATTCCCCGAGTTGCAAATGGGATAGAGTTTCCCATCAAGACGATGACCGCGGCAGAGAAGGCTACCATAATAGAGCACCTTTACATAGATTACATCACTTAGGGTAGCAAGCTTCCCTACAATCCTTGTAAGCCCATAGTCAAGTTTCTTCATCGGATGTTCTCTTACAACCTCCTCCCGACGACTCACCGGATGCCCTGACTCTCTAGATGACCTATTAGATCAATAGGATCATCGAAGGGCCGAAGATCAACTTACCCTCGATTATATATCACACATTGCTAAAGACAGCGAAGGCTAACCATTCTACAGGGAGCATCCCTTTCCCTATCCTCATCACTAAGATCTTATAAGCACATAAGGTGCCTTTTTGGGTTCTAGCCCTAGAGAAGCGGCCTACTCCTCCCTTCATAATTAAGAGTTTAAAGAGAATGAATTTAATTGAGGATGTTAGAAATCCTCAAAAGAATGGTATGAAGCTCAACCCAACTAAGGCTGCCATTGCCTTCACTAAGGCCACCATGATGTCCCTACTCTACACAATCATTAGGAAGTTGTCAAGGGTCATCCGCAAATAAAAGCGTAACTCCTCTAACCTGAAGCTAGTCGTAGCTTAAGTCTCTACTCCTAAGAACCCATAAGTTCTGGAATCAGCCAATGACAGCATTGTTGATTACCCTGATCAGGAGTTAATAGATGAGATTAATGAGGATGGTGCTGCCCAAGGTGGGAGAGAAGATGAGGAAGAAGACCCAGCTGATGGACATGGGTTTGAAGAGTCGGTTGGAGACCACAACAATGGTGGTAATCAGGATAGAGAAGAAGAGAGACATGAGTCTGATAGCTCAGAGTATGAAGAAGGAGATGACTAGGCATCTCTTCTTAGTGTTTGTGTTGCTTCTTAAAGCACACAATGGTCATTTTTTGTGCTAATTGTCAATTTTGTTGTGTTGCGTACAGGCCTTGATCTATATGGCCTTATTTAACTCTAACATCAACATGTAATTACTTTAACTGGACTTAATAGAATGACCTTACTATTTTTGTCTAGCTTTATTTATCTATCTACTATGACTATTTATCTTGATTTTTGCTAGACTTTGCCAATTCATGGCAAAGAGAGGGAGAAAAATAGCATACCTTGTGGTGGTATGTTAAAGGGGGTATGTGTCCTATACTTGTGGGGGAGTATAGTATGAGTGTTCTATACTTATGGGGGAGTAATGTATAGGTGTATACTTGTGGGGGAGTATATTTGTTGCCAAAGTAAATTAAATGCCAACCTTAAACTAAAATGAATACATTTTTAATGCATGCATTGGCCCATATGATTACTCTCATGCACATTTTGTATATTATTTCAATTTATGTACTTCACACTGGCTTGAGGAGGGTATGTGTGTTGTGTGTAGGTGATGATGAGAATCTTAAGATACTCAAGAGCTGAATGTATTTATATTTTTTTATGTATCTTCTATTGATGGTGGTTTGACATTTAGTTTGGGTGAATGGGCTAATGTGCCCTTGTTTTGTAGCTTGGGGATTTAGGCAATTGTACCATTTGATGTATTTTAGGGGAATGGAAAGTATGCCTAGTGGAAATTGCCAAGAGTATGGTTTCTATCATGGAATTTATGAAGGGGAGATTGTTGATGCATTGGCATCATTTTTTAATCCATGGGAAAATGTGCGGAAGAAGCTCTAAGACACAAGCCTTAAATACCAAGACTCAAGATGGGTTCCAACACCCAAAAGGTAAAGGCGTGCATGTAGCTCCACGCGTACATGTAGTATGGCCCAAAGTGTGTCCTTACACACATAGGAAGACCCCAAAAAGACCCCAAGACCTTTGGACATCCTTTGGGCTCCCAAAATAGAGAAAGCAATATTTTCTCTGATTGTGACCTATCACATCCAGAAAAAAGAGGACCCGAGAGCTGGGCCACTTCTCATGATCGTTCATGGCATGGGTCCTAACCCTGTGTGTGACTGGTCAGGGCATAGTTATGGACTTAAGTAGTGGGCCCACACCTTGTCTCACCCCCATGCTCAAAGAGGAGCCTATGAAAAGGGCCTCGTGACTGGTCATGCTTGGGAGATTTGGTAAGTGCGCCAAAAACTTCGTTTTGAATGAAGGGCCAGTTTTTCTTGTCCTTTTGAAAAGATTCCAATTGAAGGATTGTGAGCCTTTTTTTATCCGTTATAAAAGAGAAAACTTTCCTTTAGGAAAAAAACTTCAAGCATTTAAGAGTGTTATTTTCCTTGCCAAAAGTAAACCTCCAAGAGTGAAAAACCTTCATCCTCCATTGCTTGAGCTTAAAGCTTGACAGTCCCTCAAGAATTTGTCTCTTGCTTCCCTCTTAGCTCTTCTTAGCTAATATCTCATTGAGAAGTGTGGTTTGGGTTATCCATGGTGGAAACCCCTTTGTGGTTGGCATAGCTCAAGTAGCTCTAGAGCCAAAGCTTGAAGAAGTGTGGGTGTATTAGGCAAACAAGTTCAACAAGGAGCACTCCCACATTGGTAAGAACAACAACATTAACCAACTAGTGGTAATATTTGTTATCTCTCGTTGCATTCATTTACACATTCATTTATCCTCATATTCCTTTGCTTCCGTAGGAGACTCAGAAAGTTGACAACACTCGCCAAAGACACCAAGTGCATTGTGTAGCTTTTTATGTGTAAGTAGTAAGGCTTTGTATGTTTTTAACCTAGGTTGTATTAGGCAATCTAAGTGAAATATACCTAAGCTCAGTAGTGAGCTTTAAAAGAGTGGATGTAGGCCATCGTGCCAAACCACTATAAATCTATTGTTGTGGATTGAGTGTGAGACTGTTTGTCTCTTTACTTTATATATATTACTACTCTTGCTTATTACGTGTTTGATAAAATACTTAAGTAGGAATATTGTAGCACACACACTTGGGCTAATTTTAAGAAGATTAAAATCCAATTAAAATCAATCCTAATATTTGTAAAAAAGGTTAGAATAATTTTAATATCCTATTCACCCCCTCTTCTAGGATAACCTAATAGGTATTTCAGAGACCTAAGGTGAAGAAAACCAAGAATTCAGTAAAAATCAGTTGTGACCTATACACAAACCCCATGACCGATCATAAAACGGTGTGACCAATCACACATAAGAGGCACAACTCTCGGGTGTTGCTAAGCCTGCTCGTGACTAGTTACAGTTGTGACTTGTATACAAACCCCATGACTGATCACAGTTGTGACCTGTACACAAACCCCATGACCGATCCCACATTTGTGACATGTACATAAACACCATGATCTGTCACACTTATGATTTTTCACATGTATGCAAATGACGTGTCACTCACTCATTTAACCCCCACACATGTTAGATTTTGACTTGGATAAGTTAAAATCCTTTTAACACTTTATTTAGGTCATTTAGAGTGATTAGAACAAAGAGAAAAAGGGTTAGAGAGGCTTGGAAGAGAATGTGGAAGTTCTTCCCTAATTGGGTAGGTATCACTTCTAACCTTGAAAATCTACTAAAATATGTGATTTTCTTCCAATATCTAACTTAGATGATTATGGATCTTGGTTATCCATCTCAGTTTATGTATTCTGACCATTGAATCACATGTTTTCTTATAGAGGAAAGAGACTTGGATAAGGTAAATAACCTTTGTTGGAGGATTCTCTTCAAGATCAAGTGTAGGATCTTTTGGTGAGTGTATACATAATTTATGTTTGCACTTTTCATTCTTATATTCCTAGAAATATGATTCCACTCTATGTTTGCAAATATTTGTGGATTATTCTCTAAGAAAATTGATTGTGTGAGTAGGTATGCATTTTATGTTCACTTTCCTTTTTTAGGATCTTAGATTTGTGTACAATAATCTTGCATTTGGTGGTTTTACATCTATTCCTTATGAGTTTGATTATTTTCTTATGTACCTTGGTTTCATGAATTGTGTGAGTGGATATGTTATTTATTCACACTTTCCTTTCCTAGAATCTTAGGTTTGTGATTCCTAAGCTTTTTCTTGGTGGATTCATCTCTAATGCTCTTGAGAATGTTGATTCCTTGCTAATGGATCATAGTTTCATGATGTGAGCATGTTAGTTAGTAATTTTTCTATGAGTTTTTGTTAAGTCATATGCAATATGTTTGTCAATTCCATGGTCAAAACTCCCATGTAAGTCCATGTGTCTTGTAAGTGTCCAAGTTGTGCCTCAAAGAAGACTACAACTGAAGATGTCAGAGTGGACCAAAGATATGAAGCCCAAGGAAGGGAGAAAGCCTCAAGTCCTCTAGGGCCACCAAGGTATAATCATGCATGCATCATGGAAGGTATGGAGTGTGAGTGGACCTTAGAGTAGTCCTAAACATGGGTGTGAGTATCACCCAAAGTCCCAAGGAAAGGGCCAAATGAGAGGGACTTATGCTAGTCTAGACCTAATTCAGAATCTGGCCCCCTAACCGATTACATGATCTGTAATCGGTCACTGGCCTAATCAAATACCAATCTGGTAATCGATTACACATATGTCTAAGACCAAAATAAAAGGCACTGATACTTCATCCCATGTGGCATAACCTATTACAACAAAAGTTACAAAATCCCCAGATTTCATAACCCATGTATATTTATAATCGGTTATAGTGTAATCAAATACCAGTTCCATAATCAGTTACACCTGTAATCAATTACAAATATGGTAATCGATCATAGATGTGTAGATACAAAATTAAAACTCCATTTTTGAATCTATCACTGAGATAAGTGGTCTATTTTAAAAGATTCTAATTCAACATTTGAGAGGGGTCCACAACCCTATAAGAGGGAAACTCTATTCTTTAGGAAAACACTTCAAGCATTCAAGAGAGCGTAATAGTTTTTGCCAAAAATAATCCTTCTCCCTTGAGAAAACTTCCTTCCTCACTGTTTTAAGCTTCCAAGGTTAACAACCTCACTGAAATCACTCTCTTACTTACTCTCCTACTTTTTCAAGCTTCCAACCTTAGAGGAGAGATAGTTGTGGGTTTTTCCAAGAGGAAACCCTTGCTTGGCTAAGCTCAAGGAGCTCTAGAGCCAAGGCTTGAAGCATTATGGGACCATTAAAGCACACTAGCTCTTGAAGGATCACTCCCAATTGGGAAGAATAACAATATCAACCATTGAGTGGCAAGTTTTGCTTTCTTTTTGCATTTATTTGCATACATATTCATATTCAAATTGTTTTGCTTCTGCCGAAGACACCGAAAGAATGACTATAATTGCTGGAGACACCGAATGTATTGATTATTTTGCTTAGTGCAAATAGTTAGGTTTTTGGTCTGTTTTGACCTAGATTGTAATAGCCAATCTTAATGAAAAGTATCTAAGCTCGGTAAAAAGTGAACATAGGCCATCGTACCGAACCACTGTAAATTTTGTGTTGTAGATTGTTTTATGTGATTGCTTGTCTCTTTACTTTCAAATCCATATCTACTCTTGCATACCACCTCTTTGATATTATTCTTAAGTAGCCACACTATTAGCATACACACACTTGCATTAATTAAAAGAAACTAAAATTGAATTAAAAATATTCCTAACAAATTAAAAAATGGGTAGATTAATCAGAAATCTTATTCACCCACATTTAGGATTAACCTATACAGTATTTCAGTTGGTATCAGAGTGTAGGTTACTCACATAGGGCTTAATAACCAAAGTTAGATCCTAGCAAAAATCGTAGAGAATACCTAGATGCCTAAGGAGGATATTAGTATGTCAATCAAGACCCCTCCATCCTTTAATAGAAATGACTATGGAGATCTTCCTAAAAGATTTCGACCATAGGGTCTAGGGTTCAATGATAGATGGCTATACACTCCCCGATAAACCTCGTAGCGAGTAGACCACCACTAAGGCGATTCTCATAGGTTTAATTTTAGAGCCCTAAATGCAATAACAAGTGGACTTGCTCTAGATGAGTTTAGAAGGATAGCTAATCTTAAAATGGCTCAAGAAACTTGGAAGTTTCTTATGGTTACTGATGAGGGAATGAGTGTCATAAAGATGTCAAAGCTTCAAATGTATACCACACAACTTGAAGCACTAAGGATGAAGGAAGATAAAGAAGTCTCTCAATTCCATGCCATGTTATCAAACTTGGTAAATGTGAAGAGGAGCCTAGGAGAGGACATTCTAGAGTCCAAAGTAGTCCAAAAAGTATTTAGATCACTACCTAAAAGGTTTAGACCTAAAGTAACGGCAACTGAAGTGAGCAAGGACATTGAAACTGTCAAATTAAAATAACTAATAGGCTTCATTCAAACATTTGAGGCTGCTATTAATGTCACTACCAAGAAGAATGGCATTGTCTTCAAGGTAAAAGAAACCCTCAGATCCACAGAGGAGTCCGATGATGACTTAGCCCTAGTGGTTAAAAGGTTTAAGAAGTTTTTTAGAAAGAATACTAGAGATTACTCTACAAACAAGTAAGTTTGGAAATCTTTTCTTAACTATAAGAATAAGAAGGACTTCTCAAAAGAACCTTCCATTTGATATGAGTGCAAAGGAAAAGGTCATATTGCAGAGGATTACGGCAATAAGAAAAATAAATTCAACACAAAGGGCAAGGCCATGGGTGCAACTTGGGATGATGATTATGATGTGTCAGAAAATGAATTCCAAAGTAGTGAGGAGGGTACCTCATAAGAGATCAAAGCCTTTATGGGTTTAACACTTCTAGGAGTTCATTTTTAGACATAAGTGAGTCTAATAGTGAGGATGACGGAGATGTTAAAGAAGAAGAAGAGACTTATGTTGCACAAGAAGCCTTCAATAACCTCTTCTTTCAAACTGTTGAGTTGAGAAACAATAACAAGCAACTCAAGAAGGAACTCAAGGAATTGACACTAAAGTTAAATTCATTGGAAGACACCATTTCAATCCTTCAACAAGAGTCTTCTATGGGAAGTGAAAAAGAAAAAGATCTTTCCCAAGAAAACTACTTGCTCCTAAGTGCTAAGGAAGAAATGAACCTAAAAATCCTAGGTCTAGAAAAGAAGTTTAATGAATCCAAAATATTTCTAGGTTTAGAAAGAGACAATAGGAAGAATGAAAAGAAGAAGCGTCTTGAGGACAACCAAAAATTGTCCAATAAGGTTCTTGAGTTAGAACAAAAGCACAAAACCTTAGAAGAGGAAAAATATGAGACCAATAGTGATGACTCCCTCATCCAAGATTTTGAGGATCAAATCAAATCCTTGAATGAGAGGAACAAGGACCTAAGCATGACTTATGCCCAACTGACAAGGAAATACCTTGAGTACCTCAAGCAAACTAAGGAACTTGAGAAAGACAAGAGGAAGTTCATTTCCATGCTTACACAAGGTAATGACAAGTTTGAGAAGATTCTTGTAATGTAAAAGGATTATGGGGACATGATGGGACTCGGATATAATTTCGAAGTCAATGCCTCATTTTTCACTCAAAGGCCAAACAATTCCATTGTTAGAGCCAAAGGAAATGCTCAAACACTTCCACATTCCTCTTACAAGGGTAAGGAGAATGTGGATTCTCAACGACCTTACCAAAGGCCAAAGAGGGTTGAGAAGAACCAAAATACTTCACTCAAGGGAAAGACTCCCACGAGTCAAGGTAGAACTTGGGAAAAACCAAAGGAATCCCAATCTCGATCTTATACTCAAGGGGTTAGGAGTAAACCTCAAACCAACCAAGCATCTTCCTCTAGAGGATTTCAAACAAATGCTTTCACTTCTAGAATGGCCAAGGGGCAACCTAGAAGAACCCAACAATCCTCTTATGCTCAATCTTCTGAAAGAAAACCACTACCCTATGTCCCTAGAAGGCCATAATTCCATTGTTATAATTGTATATGGGAAGGGCATATCAAGGTGGATTGTAGGAAGAGAGTCAATGACATTAAATCCCAAAGGTTTCAATCTTCAACAAAAACTCAAAATGGAAAAAAAAATGTCAACAAGAGGAACAATCTTCAAAATGTTGAAAATAAGAACCTTCAAAGAAAGAAGTACTTAGCCCAACAACATAATACTAGAAATCAAATTCCAAACAAAACTTGGGTTAAGAAGAAATGGGTGAGAAAGGATGAACTTAAATGCCTTGTAACCCACCTAACCTTAAGAGTAGGAAGCTCATCAAGCTGGTACAATGATAGTGGATGCTCAAAGCATATAACCGGAGAAAGGTAACTATTTGTGCAACTTAAGAAAACTCAAGGTGGATTTGTTACCTTTGGTGACGGAAACATAGCCAAAATCATGGGTGTAGGAACCATAGTGGCTCCCAACATTCCACCACTCACTGATACTCTTATGTGTAAGGTTTAAAGCATAACTTGATTAACGTAAGCCAAATTTGTGTTAAAGGCTATATAGAGCACTTTATAAAAGATGGGTGTGTAATCAAGGAAAAGGAATGAGGTAGAGTCCTAGTTGAAGGAATGAGAATAAGTGATAGTTGTTATGTCATAGAACCCTATATGCAAGAATCGGGGACATGTCTCATGTCTCAAAGAGATGAGACCAATATTTGGCATCAAAGATTAGGTCACCTCAACTTTCGAGATCTAGCTAGGCAAAGTAAAAAAGGAAATAGTCAAAGATGTACCTAAGCTAAGTAAAATGTATAACCCAGTGTATAAAGGTAATCAAATGGGAAAATAAACTAGAGTCTCACATAAGAAACAACTCAAATAAGGACATCTAGACCTCTAGTACTTCTCCACATGGACTAGCCGGTCCTACAAGAATGGAGAGTTTTAGAGATAAGAAATATTTCATGGTAGTGGTTGATGATTTCTCATAATTCATTTGGGTAGCATTCCTAAGAGAGAAATCTAAGGCCTTCAATAAATTTTTAAACATTTACAAAAGAATTTAAGTTGAAAGGGAATTAACCATCAAATGAATTCGAAACGACCATGTAAAAGAATTCCAGAATCATAAATTCTTGGATTAGTGTGATGAGATGGGAGTCAAACATGAGTATTCAGCCCCAAAAAATCCACAACAAAATGGAGTGGCTGAATGAAAGAATCAAAAATTGCTTGGCATGGCTAACTCTATGCTTATGAGCAAAGACTTAGCCAAAAGATTTTGACCTGAGGCAATTAGTACTAGATGTTATGTCTTAAACCGTGTCTATCATAGACCGAGAATTGACAAAACAACCAATGAATTATGGAGTGGTATGGACATCAGCGTCCGGGGGGTTCAGGTTCCCCCTACCCGTCCATGGTTTTCGGGCCCACTCTTCGACATGTGATGTCGGTACGTGAAAGATTACTAACCCCTTTTATGGGAGGGTTAGGCTTTTTTGGGAGCCGCCACCAACTCAGGATTAACCGATGAAGTTGGACATCGGTTCTCCTCTTCAAGGGAAGAGGAGAAGTCTAAATCCGAAGGTCTAGGGGTTTAACTCCTAATACTGGTTTACTTTCCTGAGATAAAGGGTAAGTTATTTAATTGCATCTGGGGAAGGTATTAGGCACCCTAAATACCCGCCTTTTTAAGGCGGCTTCTCTCATTCATACATGTTTTTAATTATGCTAAAGTCCATGATTGTCAAATGTAAAGTTATTGGTCTGTACCACCCCCATGATGTGATCATTGTAGTTACACCTGAGACAGTCCCAAGTTGCCTACATACCCAATCTTGTGGTTCAGGTGTTCCTAGGGTTTTATCGGGATCAAACTGCATATAGTTCTAGGGGTTTATGTGTGCTAATCTTAGTAGTCAAGTACGTCTGACTATGAGAGTGATTTAGGATAGATTTATTTTAGATTATTTATATACTTACAGAGTACTCCATGCTGTTACAAAATGTCAACAAGTTAGAGAAATGGGGATCGGGACTATGTTGTACCAATGTCCATGGTTTTAAGAATCTAATTGGGCAATGGCCAAGTCTCAGGGTCTTTGGATCACGAACCACTATGACATGACTCTAAGGTAAGGTGAAGACCGTCAAAGGTTAGGACGGGTTAAAAGGTAGCGAATGGGTAGGTTGACTCGACCTGGTCGCACTAATTTAGCAGCCACGACTCAAGCGTTGTCTCCCAAGTAAAGTTCGGGTATCTGATACACTTAGAAATCACAAGTGTATAGTCAACCTTACTATAATTGTTGGGGAAGCTGAAGAGACATTTGCAATAAAGAGATTCTTAGATAATGTCTATAGAATGAAATGGTTTGAATCTGGGTTTCATTTGTCTTTCACAGGCCTAATGCCCGAAATTCATCCTGACGCTTAAAATTCCTCTCAATGCTTGAATAAACATTTAGACGTTGGAATGAAAACAGGGCCCACAAAGGTGCCTAAGCACATGGCTGAATTCCAAGATGTCATTTTCTTGTGTATAGCTAAGAATGACAGGGTTCACTGGGGTGCATCCCAGATCCCAATGTCTAAATTTCTCCAATGCCTAATTTTTTGTACATTCATTGGGTTTGAACAGTCTGTACTCTGAAGGGCATATCTCTCTCCACAAAATTCTAATTTGAGCTTGATCGGTCAATTTGGAAAGCTGAGAGAGAGATCTTTCTAACCATATATAATAAGCCTATGTTTGTCTAGTGCCTACATTTGTTATCAATGCCTGAATTTTAATAGATTAAAATTCAAGCGTTGGGTTTGGACAGTCTATACTTTAGAGGGCATATCTCTCTCCACAAAATTCCAAATTAAGTATGGTCAGTCAATTTGAAAAGATGAGAGAGATATTTCCAATCATATATGATAAGCCTATATTTTTTTGAAGCCTAATTGTGAACCTAACACCTACTTTTGTTGTCAACGCTTGAATTTTAACAGATCAAAATTCAAGCTTTAGGTTTGGATAGTCTGTACTCCGGAGGGCATATCTCTCACCACAAAATTCCTAATTGAGTGTAGTTAGTCAATTTAGAAAGCTGAGAGAGAGATATTTCCAGCCATATCTGATAAGCCTATATTTCTCTGATGCCTATTTTTTCTATTAATGCCTGAAGTTTAATAAATTAAAATTCAGGCGTTGGGTTTGGACAATCTGTACTCTAGAGGGCATATCTCCACAAAATTCTAAATTTAGTGTGGTCAGTCAATTTGGAAAGCTAAGAGAGATCTTTCCAACCATATATGATAAGCCTATCTTTATTTAATGCCTGATTTTCCAATGCCTAATTTTTAATTCCCTTAAAAATCAGGCATTAAGCTTGGACCCAAAATCCAATAGCCTTGTTTCGGCCATTTAAACCCCTTAGGGGTATTAAAAAATTAAAAAATTATCCACCGTAGTAGGAAGTATATATATGAACATCATATAAAAAATTGGGCTTCATATCATGCATACAAAAATCAAACAAAAATCCCCAAATATTCAGCTCATCTAGGTCTCAAAAGACCCAGATTTTGGGGTTTGTTTGGGAGGCCATCTCGAGGCCTTCCACATCTCCATAAATCACAAAATTAAATACAGTAGCTAGCATATATGTCTAGTATAACATAGTCAAATCTGGGCTCAAGAATCCCTCTACAAAATTCACAATAAAATCAATAATAAAATACGTTCAAAATAGGAGCAAGTAGAGGCTCAACAACCTCTACTATGTAACCCAAATTGAAGCAGCTAACTAACATGATTTTGACAACACAACAGCATGGTGATTGAGTATACAAATAAAACTAGACATGATTTGTTACGTGTTTAGGCTCCTTAGGTCCAAGTGGCTTAGGGTTTGCAAAAACCCTTCTTTTCCTTATTCTTCTTCTTCCTCTCTCTCTTAATTTTGGGGTTTTTTGTTGTCAACCCCCTTGAGCACGAATTTGGGGGTATTTGTAGCCCTAATTTATGTAGGTGTGTGGCTAGGGTTCACTTAGAATGGATGGCTAGGATTAGCTTTGGGGGTGTTCAGTGTAGGGTTAGATTTAGCCAAAAATGGGTGGCTAAGGTTCAAGCATTTTGTGCTAAGGTGAGGTAGCTGAATGGGGGGCTGGGATTAAGTCTAGGATCTAAGATAGAGGGTGAGGATGAGGGTGTGCTAATGGACATGGATTGATGACATGGACCAATGGGAGAGGGGTAGATTTATGATGTAATAATTTCATAAAAGGATTTAGATTGATGATGTAGTAATTTGGGATTTAGATTAATGTAGTAAATGAAGATTCCAAAACAAAGGTCCACATCCATTTTTATTTTTTTTCTACTTAGTCTTTGTGGACACACTGGTCAACCAGATTCGCGATCCAACATCTGTAAACCCTCAAAAGTCTAATTTCAGGTAAATTTGGAAAAAGCTTTTTTGAACTATAAAAAGGGTAAAATGGTAAAATTACTTATCAAAATCTTCAAGAAATATGTGTGGGATGGATCATTAGAGGTACTACAACAAACGGTGAATTAATCATACATGTATACCGAGAGAAACATGAAAAGTCATTTTTCTAAAGAAAATAGGAATCACGCAGATATAAGTGATTCTGCCCGAGTTTGCTTTTTGACTTTCTGAACTCTGTTGGTTGTAAACAGACAGTGGTTTTTAGGTTTCCCAGACATTCTGGTTGCACTGGCATGGTTAGAATTAGGTTTCAGAATGAGTTTGAATAAAGACCTATGATGCAATAAACCTGCAAAATGTTGTATTTTGGATATAATAGGGTTTGTGAATAGGTGGGGCCCATTGTGGACAACTGGTGAGACACAAAGTATTGGAATCTTGAGAGTCTTAGAACTATAGAAACTGACATGACATCATTTAGGTAAAGGGAGAAGCTTTAGGGGTCTTTTGAGGGTTCGGGGGTAAATTATGAAGGCAAAAGGGTAGAATGGTAATTTTTTTTCCTTCAAGGGAAAATATGTGAAAATGAGGGTTCTTCACCTGTGCTGCTTCATGACAAGAAGGCTTATATAGGCGAGAGAAAATTCAGTGATCTGAGTGGTAGATAGTGAGTTCTGGGCTTTTGAAGGCAAAA
>JAOXJP010260107.1:0-21095 GCA_025762735.1 Platanus orientalis | reverse complement strand
CCTAGGTTGTATGTGACAATCTAAATGAAATATACCTAAGCTCATAGTGAGCTTTAGAAGAGTGGACGTAGGCTTTAGTGTCAAACCACGATAAAACTTTTGTTGTGGATTGTGTGTGATTGCTTGTCTCTCTTACTTGAGCTCATATTTCTTACTGCTTACTACGTGTTTGTTTAAATATTTAAGTAAGCACCTTAAAGCACACACTCACTTAAAGAATATTAAAATCAATCACAACATTAGCAAGAAAGGGTAGAATAAATTTGATATCCTATTCAGTCCCCCTCTAGAATAACTTTAGAGACATTTCATCTTTTCTTCCTACGAACCTTCAAATGGTCATGGTTGATGGTTGTTCATGGTGTTCTTCCACTTCCCTTTCTCTCTGAGCTTGATGGGCAATTCCCCTCTTCCCTAATGATCCCAAGATTGTGATCTACAAGGGTTCTCATCTTGAGCTTTGCTACCCCTAATTTTCCTCAACCACTAACCTTTATCCCATAAGAATAGGGATAATGGTTTTATTCTAGTCGAAGTCAATCTCCTTCCCTTTGACTTCGATTTGTTGAGTCAAATTTCTAGCTTAGCTTAATTTTTTTGGTGTAAACAATGCCATATTGCCTACAATGCCTTGCTCAAAATGGACCGGATCCGCCCAAATTAGTGTATTTCCTTATCTCTCCACCCTTTGTTGATCTTTAGAATGGACATGAAGTAGATGTGGTCTTGGTTGAAAGAAAGTTGTTTGTAGCCAAATCAATTGAAACAAAATTCCTTTTTTATGAAGGAGTGATAGATCCCAGAGTGATAGATCCCATTCATTTCATTGGCAAAAACAAGTTTGGATGGCCAATTAACCTTGTCTAAATCGTTTATACAATCAAGAGAATAAAAGATTGAGAAGGAAGAGATGGTTAAAGAAGCAACAATTGTCCCACCGCCTTGTTCTAACACTGAAGAATCCTCCTAATTGAGAAAGAAGGAAAAAAAAAAAACAAAGAATAATGGCCGTAAGACAAGCCATCAAAAAATCAACATGGCCGAGAAAGGGGTAGTGCAGAATTAAGAATGGCCAATTAGTCTGTACGACCAAAAATGTATACTAGAAAATGAAGATGAATTTCTACTGATTGAATTTAAATTGAAGATTTGGAATCCACACTGACCAAAATAGATAATATGAAAGCCAATTTACAAAATCCTTAACTAGAAGTTAACCTTGTCTAAGAAAGTGAATTCTGGCTAATGTCTATCAGTAAACTATTATATTATGATCTTAAGGATTATTTAATCTCTTTATTGGAATAAATTCATATTGCTTTTCCTAGGATTACCATGAGATATTAGGCCTCGATAGAAAGTTAGTGGAACATAGTTGTCTATCAAAGAGGGATATGGGTCTCTCAAGTGACCCCCACAAAGGATGTCTCTCGAAGTCACAACAAAGGTCATAGAAAAGTTGGAATTACTACTCAATGTAGATTTTATTCAGTGAATAGGGTAGTTTGAATAATTTTTTTTTAAAATAGTTACATTAGTAAAGAAAAATGCACATTAAGAATTTATATGACTATTTTTCTAACCAAAATGATTGGCCACGAATGATGAATAACCTTGGTCCATGGCTTATCTTTTAGTAGATAAGGCTTCCAAGAATGAGATATTGTCCTTTATAGAAAGACATTTTGGGTATAATTAGATCTTAATTGTGGAAGACAATGTCTTAAAAACAAAATTCAAATGTCCAAGAGAAATCAAGTTATATGCTTGGGTGGTAATGCTAGTTGGTCTGAAGAATGTTAGGGACTATTAGAAATAATTTAAATGTAAGCTTCCATGGCATTATCAATTAGTTCAATAAGTTAACATTGATGATGTAGTCTTCAAAACAAAATTCAAGACATATCACATGGCCGATCTGAGAAGGGATTTTGAACGAATGAGGTTATATAAACTTAAAATGAATCAACTTGAGTGTGCTATAGAGTCTAAGCCAAAAAAATTCTCGGATTCTTCATTCACCAATGTAGAATTTAAGTACACTAAAACAATGTGAAAGCTATCCAAGAGTTCCAACCAACCAAAAATAAAAAAGAGCTTCAATATTTTATCAATTATTTTATCTTCCTTCATTAATTTATTTAAACTCAAAAAAAAAAATCAAGCTTTTTCCCTATTAGGCAAGCTTTGGATAAAAGGAGAATTTGAATGGTGAAAAGAACATCAACAAGCTTTCGAAGCTATAGACGAGCACTCAAGCAAGTTGTTGATACTCATACCAACAAGAAAGCTAAAATCACATTGGCTTTATGTTTCTACCATTGAAGAGTTTGTTAGAGTATTATGGAAAAGAAAATGACATCAGGAAGGAACTAGATGTGTACTATTTGAGTAGAAATCTAAATGCAGCCACAAATACGATATTCTCCAATAGAGAAACTATGCTTGTTTTTGTATACTTTTAGTGACCAAATTGAGACATTACCTTTTGTCTAATACTTTGTATTTGATTGTTATGAAAGATTTGATAAAGTATATGTTATCACAACCTATATTCAGAGGTCAAATTGAGAAACGGATGTTGGTATTATCATAATGCAATCTGAAATATGTACCTTAGAGATTGTTCAATTTCACTACATTAGTTGACAATCTAGCAGATTTTTAAACGATAGGTGGAAAGGATGCTCAAGAGATTATTGAATTGTTAGAGTAAGCTTGACACCTTGGAATTTGATCTTTGATGGATCAAATATGGATTCAACTTTCATAGCAAGGGTTATTATAATTATTCTCCATTAAAGCATAAAACTAAATATTCATTCCAGTTGGACTTTGAATGTACTAATAGCCAATATGAATATGACACCCTAATCAACAACCAATAAATTATGTTACAAATGAGTGCTCATATAGATAAATTCATTGGAAACTCCCAATTAATCATTCAACAACTAAGTGAGGAATACAAATGTTCAAGTTGAGCATCAATACCCTTTATATGATAGCCATTCAAATCTTGGTGAACTTTGATGATGTTTTTTAAAATTTATTCCAAGAGAAAAGAGCCAATCGACTAATGAAATACATAGATTGCATCAAGAATACAAATACCTAATGGAACAGACCATAGAATGGTCTGAGTGCAAAGGAGAACATTACGTCCAATCTGAAAAACATGACTCTTTATGGATGGCAACACCCAAATTTTGACTCAGTGATGCAGACGAATCCGATAGACTCTGGACAGCAGCAAAGTAGGTCAAACCCTATGAAACTTATGGTTTATGTGGAAAGAAATAACCCCAACCCATGAAAAGACCCCCTCATAGAAAGAGAGGCACTCACCTTGAGGATTTTCGAGGTCTATTGTTTGAAGGGCTGCGAATATGGGTTGTACTAGCTGCAGAAAGCTACTGTAGTGCCGAACTCCACACCTAGGTATTAGATGAGTAGGAGAATTGATCCAAAACCTTCAAAATCCAAGAGTTTCACTTCCCGTGAAGAATCTAGAAACTAATTTGGCCGTCTACCCCCTCCAATCTGATATCACACATTTCTAAAGATTTTCGCATCAACATAATGCGACACCCTAGGCATGTCTAAATCCGTTTCTGACTACAGCATTGCAACTAGAGAATTCAAGAAACCCAAAACCACTATAAGATCACTGCAATAAGAATCCTACAAGTGTGAATTCAAGATTCGGCTGCTCATAGCTCTCAACAAAAGCAAACAAAAAGAATGAGTTGGCATGATGCGTTAATGACACATAAGCAGATCAATGACACAGAAGCGCATCAATGGCACAATGATGCGTTATAAGCCATTAAACCCCTTGATGGCATGCTTAATGATGGGTCATTAGCCATTGATGACAAATTTATTATAAGTGGTACAACATGTGTTGTCATCCCACTCACTCCCACAATCATAGAAATGAGGGCTGACACATGGTGAGCCACTATTGCACCACAAGTTTCCATTGTATCAGTAGTAGTGGGAAGGGACAACAAACCCCTCCTATGTCATCTGTCTCTAGCATCGCTCTCCCAAGTGCCACTCCTACACTTATGGGCTATCAAAATCACTCTACTGAGAGACCACATTCGGAAAATGTCCCTCCTTTTCCATGTAACGTCATCAAGAGGGTCATAAGTCCTAAACAACCTACCATTCATTAAGTCCATGGTTAACATAAAAAAATAGAATGTGGTGAGCTTAGGATTTGACTCATTGGCCTTCAGCTGGTTCAGCATCTGGTGGTACTTAGCAACATCACAATCCTTCATGTGGACCACATGAGGCTTCCTCCACATCTTGAGGGAAGGGAAGAGAAAGACACCCACCGATTTCTTAAAATATGGGGTCAAGGTCATAAAGCACCATATCTACATAAGAAGATCTGCTAGAAGCCCATGAACAATAACTAAAAGAAAATTGAAAAAAAAAAACAAAACAAAACTAAGTCTCATCTACCACATGTTCACATAGATCCAGCCCAATGTGGACTGCCCCCAACAGTACCCCCCTCACCACATTTAGGTTCACTAAGGTTGGTAGGTAATGGGTATAGACCTTATCGGTCTTCATACTAAACTAGCTCTTATTCAACATTAAAATAAGGAAGCCCCTCAATGAGAAGCCTATCTCCTCCTCACTCCTTGAATGGAAAATGAAGTGATTCTCAAATTAGGAGGAGTCGAGGGCCTTATGCTTAATGACGAAATCTTGTGGCCCCAAGTATTAACCTACCATCTTGACAGGGAAGTCCAAGTTACATGGGGGAGGGTCCTATAATGACCCGGATCCCAAGGCCATCTCAGTGGCCGAATCCAGATTGGGATGCCTAGATGACACACCACAAACTCGTATCTCATAATGGGGAAATCCCATTTTCGGAGTGCAACCATGGCCTTTTACCTATACAAATTTCGTCCATTCATTTTAAAGCCTTTAATTCCAATAATCCAAATACATGTCCCAATGGAATAATAAATATGTATCGTTCAAACTATTTATGTTTGCATAACTTCTCTAGATCTTGCTTACAATTGTTTTCATAACTTCTCTATTTACTTTGTGCCATCAACAGCCTATCACGGATAAGGTAGATCTTTTTTGTAGTTACTTGGACAAGCTTTAGTCTAAGTATCTTTCTCTCTCCTATCTCCTCCTAGCAAATCAGTGATTGACATCTTCTACCATACAAAGCTTCGTATAGGGCCATTTGAATACTACCCTAGTGGTTGTTATTATAGGAAAATCCGATTAAAGGTGGGTAAGCATCCCTACTACCTTTCACGTTAATGATGAATGACCTAAGCATATCCTCTTGCATCGGGATAATCCTCTCAAATTGTCCGTCAGCTTGAGGTGGAATGAAGTGTTAAAGCATAGCTTAGTTCCCACAGCATGTTGCAAACTCTTCCAAATTAGAAGCAAATTTTGGGTCTTAGTCAGAAAATTCCAACTGGGATCCATGCAGTCTTGCAGTTTCATTCACGTACAATTGTGCCAACTTGTCCAATGGATAGGTAATCTGAATTGGTAGGAAATGGGTAGACTTGATCAATCTATCTATGATCACCTAAATGGAATCAAACCCTCTGCTCATCCTAAGTAATCGCACTATAAAATCCATGAAAATGTGCTCATATTTCCATTCTAAAATGTCTAAATGATGTATATATACAGGTTGCTTTTGATGTTTGGCCTTCACAAGTTGACAAGTCAAACACTTGGCCACAAAATAAGCAACCACTCACTTCATATTGTTCCACCAGTAATTACCCTTCAAGTTTTGGTACATTTTAGTGCTACTCGAGTGGACTAAATAAGTGGAACAGTGTGCTTCCTCCAAAATTTCCCATTTCAGATCGGGATCATTCAGAACACACAACCAATTACCAAATCTTAATACACCATCATAATGAATCTAAAAGTCCGTCCTAGCACCACTCCTCACTTCATCCATGATCTTCACAAATTGAGTATCAAAACCTTAAGAACTTTTCACCTTGTCAAGGATTGTGGTTTACACCCTAAGGTATGCATATAGTACATTCAACTCATTCATGTGAAGGTCCACATTCATTTCTTTCATTTTCTCCCATAGAGGAATCCTTCCCATAGTTAGGTAGGAAAAAGTACTTAACAATTTTTTGCTCAACGCATCAGCCACGACATTTACTTTACCGATGTGGTTGTGAATGGTACAACCATAATCCTTGATCAGTTCCATCCACCTCCTTTGTCTTAGATTAAACTCCTCATATGAGAAAATGTACTTCAAGATTTTATGATCAGTGTAGATCTCACATGTCTCGCCATACAAATAGTGTCTCCATATCTTTAAAGTGAACACAACAGCCATCAATTTCAAGTCATGAGTGGGGTAGTTCAGCTCATATGGCTTCAGCTGTCTTGAGGCTTATGCAATCACATTTCCATTCTTCATGAGCACACAACCTAACCCTTTCCTCGAGGCATCACAATACACTACAAACCCTCTAGATTCTGAAGGTATAGTAAGATTTAGGGTAGAATCAAGTCGATCCTTCAACTCCTTGGATGCTCTGCTAGCAAGTCTTATTCTTTTCGAATTTTGAATGCTTATGGGTCAGCTTTGTCAAAGGTCCCACAATGCACAAGAAACCCTCTAAAAATCTTCTATAATAATCGGCCAAACCCAAGAAATTGTGAACCTCTGATACATTTTTCGGTACCAACCAATTCACTACTACCAATCTTTTTAGGATCTACATATATCCCATCCTTGGATATTACACGGCCTAGGAACATGACTTATTCTAACCAGAACTCGCATTTTTTGAACTTTACATACAACTTCCTTTCCCTAAAAATTGTACTGTAACTCTCAAATACTCATCATGCTCTTCTGAACTCTTAGAGCACGCATGTATATCATTGATGAACAAGATTACAAAGCTATCCAAATGAGGTTTGAACACATGGTTCATCAAGTCCATGAATGCAACATGGGCATTCTTCAAGTCGAACGACATAACGAAGAACTCATAATGTCCATATCTAGAGTGAAAAACTATCTTTGGTATGTCCTTCTTGATTCTAAGTTGTTGATAATCTGATCTAAGGATGATCTTTGAAAAGACATTGGCCTCTTATAACTAATCAAACAAATCATCTATTCTCAACAACGGGTACTTGTTCTTCACTATCATCTTGTTCAATTGCCAATAGTCGATACACAACCTCATTGACCCATCTTTTTTCTTAAAAAAGAGTATGGTGCTCTCCAAGGTGATACACTTGGGCAAATAAATCTCTTGTCAAGCAACTCTTGAAGTTGTACCTTAATCTTTTTTAGTTTAGCTGACACCATTTGATAAGGGAGCGTAGATATAGGAGTGGTACTAGGGACTAAGTCAATCGCAAACTCGATTTCCCAATATAGTGGAAAACTAAGGAGATCCTCATCAACAAAGTCCTTAACAACTAGGATGCCATCAATCTTCATCTCATCATTTCAGTTGTCAACCACATAGGCTAACTAGCCTTGCCAACCCTTCCGAAAGATTCAATAAAATTTAAATGATAAAAGAAAGGTAAATGAAAATTTGGGGACCACAAAATAGCATATGAAATGTGATATGGAAAGTAAAAGATAAGTAATCGATGTCATGGCTGGAATTCGGTTCATTGTTAGGTTACCTATGTTGGGTTGGGTTCGGGGCGTGACAATATCATTTTTCACGAGATGAATCTAGTAGCGATAGAGATGGTGGTCGTTTTGGCGGGGGTAGACCTCCTACTATTCACACAGTGACTTTAACAACAATAGAGTTACCTTCTACAGCCTTTACTTCCATTCTACTTGATTTGCATGAAGAAGGAGGTTTATCCAATGAAGAAATTGTGGCTTTACGACATTTTGTTTCTCAATTGGAGCATCCTTCCATAGCCCCTACGTCATTGTTCACCCACTTAGGTACACCTGCATCTACTCAGTCACTACTTCGTGCTCTTAGATCATTGATTCATAGGCCTCTCACTACATGACTAGTATGTCCTCCATATTTACCTTGTATCATGTTTCTTCTAGAAAAGATAAAGTTCGAATAGCACATGGATTCTTTTATCCTATTGATGGCTAGGGAGATATCCCTACTATTTCTGATTTATTTCTATCTTTTTTCCTTTAGGTTTTCAAGTTCACTTTAAATTTGTTGTTTATTAGCCATTTGAAAAAGAATCTTAACTGCAGTGTTATCTTTTTCCCTTCTTATTGTGTATTTCAAAACATGGCATCAAAGAAAATGATTGGTTTGGATCATAGGAAGGATGATTTATATCTCTTGGACTCCAATCCACCAATAACTACATTTACAATAATGAGGGATGTTTACCTTTCCATTTTAGATGAGTTGTTTACATGGCATTGTCGACTTAGCCATTTATCTTTTTATATATTAAGGAAGATGTTTCCTTAATTTTCTTCTTCTAAGTTTTATGTTTATTGTGAACTATGCTAGTTGCTCAGTCTATTTATCCAATTAGTCATAATAATAGAAGTTTAGTTCCATTATCTTTTGTACATTTTGATGTGTAAGGACCTTCCCTTACTACATCTTTTTCTAGTTTTAAATATTTTGTGACTTTTGTGGATGACTGTTCTCGGGCCACTTGGTGTTGAAAAAGAAAAGTTATGTTATCACTACATTCAAGTGGTTCTATCCTATGGTGTGTACTCAATTCAATGTCAAACTTCAAGTTTTAAGATTTGATAATGGGGGAGAGTATTTATCTCATGACATGTATTCCTTCTTTGATGAGTTTAGGATTGTACATCAGACTACTTGCTTGGACACTCCTGAGCAAAATGGGGTAGCAGAAAGAAAAAATATACATCTTCTAGAGATTACTCATGCTATCATGATCATAATGAATGTGCCTAGGACTTTTTGGTATGAAGCCATTCAAACAACTGTCTACCTCATGAAAATAATGTCCTCTTATGTCCTTTCTTATAAGTCACCAATTGAAGTGTTATCTCCTAACTTTCATTTATTTTCTCTCCCCCTTAAAAGCCTTTGGTTGCATATGTTATAACCACGTACATAAGTGTGATTGATCCAAAATAAACCTGAAGGTACTCAAATGTGTCTTTTTAGGCTTTAGAGTTGATAAAAAATGGTACAAGTTTTACCATCCTCCCATTTTTCATAACTTTGTGTCTATGTATGTCACTTTCTTTGAGTTTATTCTTTTCTTCTCATCTGGTCAAACATCTCTTCAAGAGGAGTAAACAACTGAAGAGTTATCCTCTTTAGTTCCACTTCCAAATCCTATTCCTATTCCCATCTATCATTTTGATGGCAGTAATGTTGGTGGAAAGAGGGAGCAAGAATGGAAAGAAGTACATGGATAGGACTTAACTTCTTATGAACCAATCCAAGAGTCTAGTTTAGAACTAGTTCCTGAAACAAGTAATGATCCACCTTTTATTCTTGTTGATCCTTCTAAAAGTATGAACCTTGATCATCCTATTGTTCTCTAAAAGGGTGTGAAGACTTGTACCAAACACCCTATGTCTAATTTTGTTTCTTACTAGACTTTGTCACCATCCTTCTACAGTTTCGTCACTACCTTGTTGTCTAATTCTATTCTTCATAATATATCTGAGGCTATTTTACAACCTAAGCAGAAGGATGCGATGGTAGAAGAGATGAAGGTGTTAGAAAAACAAAACAAAACGTGGTAACTAATTGATCTACCTAAAGGTAAGAGATTGGTCTGCTACAAGTGGGTGTTTATCATCAAGTATAAATTCAATGGATATGGGGAGAGGTACTAGGCAAGATTAGTGGCCAAAGAGTACACTCAAACTTTTGGTATGGGTTATCAAAAACATTAGCCCTAGTTGCAAAAATGAATTCTATCAGAATTCTCATCTCATTAGTAGCAAATCAGAAGTGACCCTATTGTAATTTGACATTAAAAAAAATGCATTTTTACATAAGGATTTGGAAGAGGAGGTGTACATGACTACCCCACTAGGATTTCTTATGTTGAATGCGGTAAGCAAGGTGTGCAAACTGAAGAAAGCACTGTATGGGTTAAAGAAATCACCATGAGCATGGTTTGAAAGATTTCGGACAGTCATGGTAAATGCATGTTATAAGAAAGCTCAAGCAGATCACACATTAGTTATTAACTGTCAAGGCCTTAAGATGACAATCCTGATAGCATATGTGGACAACATTGTAGTTATAAGGAACGATGAAGTGGAGATTGTATGACTCAAGAGTAGATTAACAAAAGAATTTGAAATCAAAGATTTGGGCTCTCTAAAATTATTTCTTAGAATTGGAGTTGCCAAGTCAAACCAATGCATTTTTCTTTCTTAGATGAAGTATGTATTAGATCTGTTGAAGGAAGTAGGAATGACAGGCTGTAAGCCTTGTGCCACACCCATAGAGGTAAACCATCGACTCAAGGAGAATAACAATGAGAAGCCAATTGATGCAAGAAGATATCAGGTGCTAATAGGACGCCTCATATACTTGACCTTGACCTGTCCAAATATCACTTATGCAGTGAGTGTAATCAACTAGTTTATGCATGCCCCCAACTCAGGATCATTTGGAAGCATCATTGTTAGCACTGAAATTTTAACTTGGGTTAATTAATGAGACCAGTCAAGTTCATCACAATAGAAGGTATAATCAAACTCTAGGCTGCCCCAGTTTAGGAAAAATAGGCCAAAACCCTGGCATTCCTTGAACCTTAGACATTAAGATTAGACCTAAACTCTAGGTGGTTAGACATCCCCAGTAGACACTTCAGTCGCAAAAGTCAAAGTCAACCTTGAGCCATATGCAAAATCCTACTCAAAGACCAATCATAAACCAACTAAACCCTAATTCTCTAAGAATCATGCAGGACTATGAGGGTCTAAACTTCAGTCTATCAACATCATTTGCTTCAAAATTCTCTAGCCTTCATAAACCTTCTTGCATTGAAGCATCACAGGCCAATAAATTACCATTTTACCCTCAAACTATCAAAATATCTTATTTTCCTCAAATTTGAACCCCCAATAAATCCCCAAAATTTCTCCTATCACCCAAATAAAACCAAGTCAGATCCTATACCCTCTAATTACAAAAATCTTTAAAAGTTGTCTAATGAGGTAAGGCTTCGGCAAATTTTGGCAACCAACAATATCTCAATTCTCATAGAATGCCAAGGCATTTTGGTTTATATTAAACACTCGGTAAGCCATCAACAGTTCTCCTAATTTCTGAATTCAAAATTGTCAATGGCCATTCTTTAGTTTTTCCATATCTTTAAAAGACTCTCCCGATTTGAAGCATCTGAGATCTCAACTTACCCTAGTATCTCAAAACTTCCCTAAATCATACAAAGACAATTTTGGCTATATTTAACCTACGATAAGCTCCCGGAAGTTCTTTGAATAGCCAAATCTAGAGCATTCAGTGGTTATTTCTCAGTTTTGTATTGGTCAAAGAGCCTTCCATCAATCAAGGTCATTAATAGGCCCAATCTACTTTAATTTTCTCATTTTTTCTTATTCAAGCCCAAACATTTGTAACAAACAATAGATCTTCAATAAGCTCTCGGAAATGCTTCAGAGATCAAAAATTCAGCAAGTCAGTGGCCATATCTTGGAAACTCCAATACCTTCAAAAGACTCTCACCCTAGACTAGGTAATCAAAAAATTCAATATGCCCTAATCACCCCATCCTATCTCAATCAAGTCTAAACACTCATTTCTAGCTCTGATACATGGTAAACCCTCGGGAATTCCCCCGAGACCCAAAATCTGCAAAGTTGGGTCCATTTTCTCAGGTTTTTCTATGCCCTTAAAAGACTTTCTAATGGACCAAGTCAGCTATAGGCTCAGCCTAGCCTAATTCCTTATTCTCTCATAATCAGGGTTGTACTCTTCCACCAAATGACCCCCCTTTGAAAGTCTCTTGGAGATTCCCCAAGAATCTGATTATCAGTATATCAAATCCTATGTTTCCAAGACTTTAGGACCTTCAATACTTTGTACCCATGAATTTTCCATAGAAGACTTAGCAAAATCCAGTTCTAGTTCCACTAAAGTTTTAGCTTTTGGCAAATCAAGGTTTTCAATGTAGATTTTGACTCGGGTGTCAGTTTTGCAAACAGTTTGAACTTGTGTTTCACAAAAATCAAGAGTTATTTTTTATATCAAGACCCTGGAATTCAATTTACCATTTTTCCCTTACTATATCAATTTGAGACATTTTGGAGTCATTTTTCCCCTACCTACACTTACATAAATTCAATTATGACAATTACATTACGACTAGAGCATTCGAGAGACCCAGAAAGCATAGAGAATTTGAGACTTTTCAAGCCCTAGAGTCCATAACATAAGCCTAGACAGTAAGGGGGTTCAAATTCATGAAAGTAATCACTGCTTTTCGATATTTATGAAAAACAATCATTACACTTTTCAAAATATTCTAAAAGGGTTCTTGAACTAAAGCCCTTGATTTAGCATCAATTCAAGACACCACTTGATAAATGGCCTTGATCGTTTGTCCTAAACCCTAACCACACATTAACCATTGATCTCCTAAATCTCATATCAACCCTTGAAATACCACCTCCTCACCACAACCCTTCCTCTCATCATCCTTACCACATGGCTCCCATCCCATGGACCAAGCTTTGGACCCAATGAGGGGAGGCCACCTTTGGTCACATGTGTGTGGCTAAGAGCCCTCCACACCCCCACATTCGACCATCCCTCTCTCCACCACACACCTTTCCCATGGTGGACCCCATAGCCACATGTCATGCATACCATAAAATCCTCCTATTTATCCAAGGACCCCTCCATCCTATAAATACCCCCTATTTAGACCATAAGGGGGAGGTTGATCCATTTTTCACCAAAAAAAAGAGAAGAAATAAAGGAAGAGAGCAGAGAGAAAAGAAGAGAGAAAAGAATAAAGAAGGGAATGAATCTTCAACCCTTGGGAAGGTTAGTGTTCTAACCCTTTCCCTTTCATTTATTGACCTATAGTTAGTTATGTTGACCCCCTTTGTTTGCAATGAATGAATTCATATGGACTCATTAATGCCCCATCAATGGTGGGACATGGGAGAGACAAGCTTGTCTCTCCCTCATGGGGTCTTTATTGGTTTTTCACTCAGACCCACCATTTGTCAAATCAAAAAGTGGGACCTACACCCATTATTTTGACTTGGAATTTTTAATGAGAGGTCCCTGGGAAGTTAATCCACCTCTTTGTAAAATTTCATGTCCAATAAATATCAATAGGGTGCCCAAATGAGCAAAGGAATAGGCTATTGGATTTCTGTCCAGAAACTAACACCTGAATTTTCCTTAGAAAAAAATTCAGGCGTAGGGACAAAAATCATGCATTTTAAAATTCAGGCTTGGACTCCATGGGCCTACATGTTAGGCCTCTGAACCCACTAGAGACTTCAGCTAGACTTGGGGAAGTCCCTTAGGCTGTCTGGAGTGGTTCACCCCCACTACGGACCCTCCAAACCCTAAAGTGCCTGAATTTACAAAATTACAAATTCAGGCGTTGAGAATAAAATTCAAGTGTTTTAGGAAATTTAGGCAGGCCATTAACCCCCACATACTCATTTTTTAATATAGATAAAGGGCCCACAAGACCCTAAAAGCTTGGAAATGTCTTTTAAAAAGCTATTGGGCTATTGACCTACTCTATCTCACAGATAGGGCCCACTTTTATCTCAATGCCTGAATTTATCCTCTAGAAAAATTTAGGTGTTTGACATAAAATTCAAGCGTATATGGAAATTTAGGCATCAAGCCTATGGTTTTCATATACTTCCCCATCCAGATCAAAAAAGGGCCCATAAGTCTTAACAACCTAAGAGACAACCCTTAGAAACCTTAAAACATCTTTGATTCACTCTGTCTCACAAAGGGGGCCCACAATTATCCCAATGCCTGAATTTACTTGCTAGTAAAATTCAGGTGTATAGCCTAAATTCAGGCATTGAACCAGGGAGGTTCTCTATACAATTTTCCTACAAAATAGAAGGTAAGCATGGGATCAAGAACCCTCCAAACAACATAAAACACACTTTCACATCCCTAGAAATCCCTACCAGCCTCTAAACTGAGGCTAGCCCCACTATAGAGCATTTAAGTGTTCAACGCTGAATTTCACCCTAAATGAAATTCATGCATTAGGCATAAAAATTCAGGTGTTGGATCATGGATAAAAAAAAAATCAAATACAACACACACTTTCACTTTATGGCAATTATGAATTGTTAGGTTAGATAAACCACCCTAAAAAGGTGGGTAATTAGGGTGCCTAATAGCTTCCTCAATTGCAACAAAATAATTTACCCAATTCTTTGAAAAACCATACTAGTATCGAAAGTCAAACCCTCTAGGCTTTGACATTAGTTTTAGGATAGCTTGAATTAGTTATTAGGATCCAAATTCACATTGAACAAATTGTTTGAAGTACATGTTTGATTTTATATTCTTTATAATGAGTCCATAAGATACGACACTACATCTTGCACAAACATTCATCAGCCCTTTTTTTATTTATCACTACTTACCAATTGACCGACATTGGCACACATTTAGGATGGAGGACAACACTGGTGTCGTGGCTGCTATGTCAATGTAGTTAGGTTGAGTAACCCAAACCAATCACTATTCCCATGATCTAATTTTTTTAGGGAGGTTCTTAGACTGGGTTGCCTTACTTATAGATTCTATTCAAAAATCATGCATATAGATTCATTTTAAGTTAGAGTCATTTAAGATACACTCAAATAGTTAAAAGGTCTAGAAATAGGAACTTGATTGTTGTTTTTATTTGTATGCTTACATGTGTTGATATTGGAACCAAGAATTCATGTCTAATTTGCCACTTTTAGAAAATTAGTTTTTTAGATATTTAGGTTAACCATTTTTTGTTCTATATTTTTGTTTTATTTACTTCTCATCTCCTTTACCTTATTAAATATATGGGATAGGCACTTGAACAGTTACACATATCCAAATAAACTTTCTTTTATTCCATTCCCAAAATAGGTCCACACATTCTTTCAAAAAAGAAAGTAAATAAATACATAAAAGTCTCTCTACTCCTTGTCTGGAGTCTCTTCCACATTTTTTCCCCAATCAGCTCAGCCAATCTTCCTCTAGATGATCTCTCACCCACATGCTTCCTCCTGTAGGTCTATGGGATCCCCCTTTCTTCAGTGCTACCAGCTATAGCTACCTCTTTCCCCTTCCCTTGATTGGGTTGTATTTTTGTCTTTGTGGTAGCAGGTCCATCTCCAACTAGCTCTATGAACCCCAAGGCCTCATCTATCCCAACCTCAATATGAATGATAGTTCTGCCTTGACTAACACATCTACTATCTCCACCTGGGGAAAGCCTCTTCTCCAACTGAAAATAATCCAAGTAAATAAGTTAGACAAGATAGAAAATTATTTTATAAAAAAAACATAAATAATAAAAGGATCACTTACTCACCTCGGCACTACATGCCTTATACCTCTTCTTCAAAGAGGCATTAGATCTGGCCAACCTATAGAGGGTGCCCACAAATGTGTTTTGAGAAATCTGCATGAATAACACATGTGAATGCCTTAACATAATAGAAATAAAACAAATAAAAATTACCTTGGTCACAAAGTCCGGAGGTAGCCAACTCTCTAGGACCTCGCTCTTAGGAAGTCGCATCTTTAATAAACCCCCTCGAGCACCAACCACTGTGACTGTCTCGAGAATCCTCTCTAGCAATTCACTAGAGGAGGCACCCTCTCCCAAAACCTTCCTTTTTCTCCATCTCTTGGCCTTAGGTGTGGGAGCTTCGGCTTCTTGGGGTTCACCTTCAGGCTGACCCCCTGTGTTAGGACCCACCTAGCAAAAAAGAGATGATGAATCAGTCAAGTCAAAAATGAGAAAAACAAATAAGAGATAATAATAAAATAAAATAAACTAAAATATACATTAGTCTCAATGGGCCCTGCAAGAGGCTCACAAGTTTGAGTGGCCCACCACTTAGCATAGTCCACATTAGGGACCAAGTACCCTGAATGGCCTCCCCAACTTCTCCCCTCCTTATGGGTCCCTCTGTCTCTATGACTCGAGGAGGTGAGTAAAACACCATAAATCTGTCAGGATGTCTTACCTACCTCCAACTGCACTCCCCTAGATACCACATTATCTCGCTGAGAGTGATTAGGACTATCCTCAATTGTGACCAATCCTTAGTCCCTGCCTATAGTTTCTTCTCCTTCAAGGGTCCAAAGGACCTAGGGATTCTAGTTGACCTGCACAACATCAAGAGTTTAAGTCAGTCGCAACAAAATACAAAAAAAAAAAAAACTTAAATAACTACACTTACTTGTGAGGAAGTGATATGGTCTAACTCCCTCCTAAAACCTGAGATGGGTTTTCTCTTCTTGTGATGTGTGTGATAAGTGGCCCACCTCTTCACACAAGGGAGGGGGAATTGATTAGGACCTCTCCTCTTTGATGCCAAGGCTGTAAATCTCTCATAGCACCACACTTGTGTTATTTAAAAGTGAGGTAGTATAATTTAAAAATCAAATTAAAATAAACAAACTAAAAAAAATTTAAACATACCTCTCATAAGAAATGAAGGCCAAGAAACACAGGGGCCCCTCCATTAGCCACCTTGCTCATGTTGACATGCATCCACCCAAGGGTGGATCTACCCCCAACAATATGTTTTTATCTTGCTGTGGTCCTTGAGAGTTGGGAATAAGTGAAAGTACATCTGGTCTATTTTTGCACTAAAAATCAACCGGGTCAACATATAGATCAAGAATGCCTAACTATGAAATCGATCTCCCCATCTAAGCTCTCATCGGTGGCCCATTCATAATGCTTCTCAAATCATGATGATAGAACCCCCTTCAATCCTCAATCATATACAATAGGCTAGGGCTCCAAGCACTTGTGGACCAACTCAAAGGATTGATCTATCACAAAGGGAGGTGGTTTTCTCTCTATAGATAACCCGATCATCATGTAAAAATCTATAGTGGGTATTCCTATCTCTCCCATCGAAAGGTGGAAGGTATGGATCAGGGGTAACCACCTCTCTGCAAGGGCCATTAATAGGCCTTTGTTGGCCTTCAGCAAAGGCATTCGTAAAAATGGCCCAAATCCCATGGCCTCTACTTTATCCTTAGCCCACTAGCACAAGCAACCCCATATGTCTAGCACATTCGTCCAAGATCAATGTGCTTGCACATCATCCCTCACTTACATGCATAAAACAAACAAACAAACAAACATTAAAAAAGACCAAACAAAGGAAGAAAATTTTAAAAATAGGCCTCAAGAAAAAATGCCTGAATTTTTCCTAATGCTTGAATTTTAAAATTTCAAATTTAGGCGTTGCTCCTGAAATCTAGGGCAATGTAAAAATTCAGACATTGAAAAGTCCAAATTGCCAAAAGCCATCCCAAATGGTGCTAACTCATCAAAAGCACATAAAGCATGTGATTCAAATAAAAAATCTATTATTTATAATATAAAAAAATCAAGGGTTTTATGATTATCTTTTCAAAAGAAAAGAACTAAGCAATCCAACAATTTTAAAAGAAACATTTAAAATTTAAAGAATCGTCTAAATCTAAATGGATCAATCATGGAATTCATACTTTTATCAAAGCAAATGAACAAGGAAAGGAACAAAGGCTTCCCAAGTCTACAACTAGGTTTTTCCATAGTGCCTTTTCATGCGAAGCAAGAAGTGGGTAATTCTACGACGATCCACTTGCACTCATTATGACTTCAGAAGTAGAAATGATTGAGAAAATATTTGGGGTGAATCTCTAAGAGTTTCCCTTGTTCTCCCACTGCTCTATCTTTCAAAATCTCATAAACTGACAAAAATGAACTTGCAGGCCTTTAAATTCATAAACTACTTATAACGCCCGAACATGCTCCCAATGCTTGAATTTTAATGGAATTCAAATTCTGGCGTTGAGACATAATTTTGCCCAAATTCAATTTTTATCTAAATTCATTAATTTAACATCATTTTATGATTGTTTGATAGGTATGGACCCTAGACCTATATGCTTAGAGGTATTCTCCATCACTTCGGGAAATTTCATAAATTCTCTTATTGCCTTTCCACCTGAGGAGCAAGAAGTTTGGGTAAATCAGAACTGGCTTAGCGCTACCTTTTCACTAGTCCATATACATCTCGATTGGCCACTTTTGGAAGTGGCAATCTTTTTTTAGAATCCTTCAGCTTTGGTATTCTACTTTGGGAAACATAAAATTTCCCGACTATTGAAGAGTTGGAATCATTTCTAGGTTGGAAGCATTGCCATGATACAGAGGCAGTCTTCCCAACTCCCAAGAATAGTTGCTTTAAAGATTTCCAATCTACCCTCACTATCTCATAGAACTTCTTGCCTAAGGAAGCTTTAGGGGATTTTCTGCATTATTCTTTTAATCTCTTGCTAGAGAAAGGTTGGAAGAAAATTAGAGACTTCTTGGATCCTACCAAATTCAAAGCCTTTACTCTAGTAGTCATGGAACAACTTCTCTTATCCCATAGCCACCATCATATCAGTGGGATTTTATGTGGTATCTTGAGGAAACACTAAGAACGGAAAACCTTGGCCCCCACGGTTATTGTGAGATCATATCCAGCCTATCTCAATGTGCCCGACATCGAAGTGACCAATTGTACGGTTGTCCATCTTTCTTGCAAGCTTGGCTCCATGAATATATCACTACTTTTTCTTTTTTTCCCACATATGTTTCACGTCATATTGCTCCAATTTAGACTCATGTCAATGCTCACCCTTTTCCAGCTAAGGCAATGGTAGCAGACTACCAAGGCCTTTTATATAATCTACTTCTCGAGCATATCACTTGGCAAATACAGTGGTACAAAGCACACAATCCACATATTTTTCTAGAGAATTGCACTTATATGGTCCTCACTAGGTTGTACCAGAGCACACCTTATGTGCTTGCCCGAGTTCTCCAACAAATTACTCTTCAACAAGATTTATTTGACTTCACTACCATTTAAAAAGATATTCATAAACTAAATCACAAGACATCTCTTCAGACTTGGTCCCATTTGATAGAACTATGGGCTCGTACTACTTAACATCCACCTTTGGTATCTACCTATTCTCTAGAATTGTCACTTCTATATGAATTTTGGATTCACCACATTTTACCAACACTTTCAGTAATACCTACCATCAATTCCTAAAATAAGAGGATCTGATCAGGGGCACCTTCTACTCTGTATAGCAAGCCCTCTCATAGTGAGTTAGAAATTGAAATAAGCCCTTCAGGACCTTACAAATGAATGAGCTCAACATGTTTAAACCTATTTATCTTTAGAAATAGAAGCCCATCTTTGTGTTGAAGCTAAGATTTTGAGAGATTGCCATCACAATGAAATTAGAACTTTATTTGAACTTGTTATCTCTTTAAGGGGTGAACTAAATGATCTCAAGACTTCTCACACTAATCTCGATACCGAGCTTTGGTGAAGCAACAATATGGCCTTCTTATAGACTCATTAGCAACTGGAGTGAGTCTAAGACATGCATGACCAGATCTTTGCTCTAGGCTACGAGCTAGTGGAATCTCCACCACCACCTCCTAGAGTCTTAACATCTCTAAACAGTCAAGATACACCTCCTAAGACCTGACAGCAATAGACGAAGAAGGCACATCTCAACATTATCAAGGTAGAAGAGTCCTTCCTAACCACCAGCATCCCATCTTCTATACCTCCTGTGTAATGACCCACATTTTTTACTTAAAGGGTAAAATTGTAATTTTAATCCTAAAAAGGGTAAAATTGTTATTTCACATATTTAAATAGACCATAGAGTGGTTTAGGAACCCATTGGACCAAGTTAGAAGTGTAAGACCCAAGTTGGGTCTCGAACCTTGTCAAGTTTGAAGGATATCCCAACTTTGCATTTAGGGTACCTTTGTGGGCCCAATGACATAAACCCCGAGATGATTGAGGGTCATGCCAGACCTTTATGGAAATATATGAGTTTAATTTCTAGAAAAACAAACAGTGTACAATTATGAGTTTTTTAGAAGAAGTTATGCCAATTCTCCCATAAGGTGTCTATGCTGACAGGCCTGTGTATTTAAGATAACTTACCGGGTCCACTGAAACAAATCCTAAGTGAACTAGGATATGATCTATACCTTCTTAGAAATTTCTTTAAGTTTAGTTTCTAACCCAAAAAATGGTTCACAAAAAGGAGTTTTCTGGAGAAAGTTATGGCAATTTTAGTGCGAAGGGGTCAAACCTGGAAAATGGTATCCAAATGAATCTGACCCATGCCAGATGGATCTGCACTTAGCGGATTGATCCAACCACTATCCGGATCAATTCAGGATCTCAGAGATTTACAAAAATCTTCACAAACAATGTCAGACCGATCTGGTATCCATGCGGATCGATTTGATACCCCTTTGGATCGATCCGACACCCTCCTAATCAATCCGAATTGACCCAGATTACGTTTTTTTAACTCAAATCAATTTTTCTTCATTTTAGGGAGTGTAGGACCCTTCCAACTCAACCCAAAACACTATAAATAAGATAAAGAAACCCTAATGGCTTAACTTACACTAAAAGGGAAAGGGTTAGAGAGGTTTAGAGGATTTAAGAGCTAAGTATGGGAGTTCTTTCCCAAATTAGGTAAGTTTCACTCCCAACTTTAAAGATCTTGCTAGAATGGGTAGTTTTCTTCTTGAATCCTCTAGTTCTACTTGATTTATGTTATATCCACATCATTTTATAGAGAGTAGAAGAAAGGGAAAAGAGGTTCTTCTCTAATATCTTCTTGAAGAGTAGGAAAAGAAGCTTAAGTAAGTAGTTATACAAAACTTACTCCATTTTAGTTTGTTTTAGATTCTTAGAAGTTTTGTAATGGTGAAATCTTAATTCTATGTATGTTTTCTCATATGTTTGTGAAGCCCTTTGCTAGGACCTTAGAAACCCCAACTCTTTTGGTGATTTGTGATGAGAT
>JAOXJP010260096.1:0-21096 GCA_025762735.1 Platanus orientalis | reverse complement strand
GAAAATAATAAGAAACCAACTTAGAAACTCATAAACTACTAGTTTACTTGCTACCTAAGACTTTCCTAAAGTCAAAATTACTAAAAACTTCACTTTTTAAAGACAAAAAGTGTCAAAATTAGTCCCTTTTAGAGAATTTTGTCCAGCACTCTTAAAGGGCCCCACTTTGAATTGTTGACTCGCTAATATTACTAAAATACCATTCGCAATAATGCCTTATTACACAAATACCCAAAAACAAAAATTAAAGTGACCCCTTATATCCTAGACTCTAATAACTCATAAACTTTAAGTAAAACAATAAAATAACTCTAAAAGACTTTATCATGTGTCTCCATGTGTTTTCTTGTGTGTCTTCATGTGTAGACCCCACCAAAGCTATGTGTGGGCCTCACCTTGTTCTAATGTCTGCATCCAACCTTTCTTGTTCGAAAAAACTCGAACTCTAATTTTGTTGAGGGAAATGATCAATAACGTTGGGAAGCTCGAACTGTAGTCATATACCAAATCCTCCCACTATTAGATTATGATGTAATCCTATCATCTTGTGAACATTTGATATGGGAAAGACCTCATAATCCACATCATCCCTCTGATAAGTAGCCGATCATTTACTGAACATGCATTGGTGTAACAATCTCGGGAATCATCACAAAGTCATGAATTTGTGTGTATGTAAAGATGGCCTAAATCTCGTTCTGAATTGGAGCAAGAACATCGTCTGACAACTGCTCACACATTAGAGTACCAATGTGACACTCATTTGTAATCTCCACTTGCTCATTAAATTGATCATCACTAGTCATATCAATCATCTCATCACTAGTCTGATCAGAATCTTACACAACAAGAGCATCACTTTCATCTTTAGACTAGTATTCTATAGTAATATATTTATCTCTGATCTTGACTTCAGTTTCTTGTACTTCCATATTATGCTTCTCTTTTACAACTTGTAGCTCATTATCATGTACTACAACCTCAGGTGTAGAATCAACCACTTTTACATTTTTCTGCTGAATATGAAATAGGAGATTATCAAAGTTTGATTGTATCATATTCATTATTTCCCTTTAAGTCATTATATGTAGAAGAAAAACTGTCTTCTCTTCTTGTAATATTATCAAGCTTTTTTTTGATCTGACAAGTATAGAATAGATGATCTCATATCAAAAGGTTTGACTTGTAATTGACATCATGCACCCTTTTTACAAATCCGAAGAGTATTAGATGTCTTATAAAATTTAGCCTTCCTCTAATCCAACTATGTTTTGCTTAGAATCATTAGATGATCCGTGGAGAGGCTTTTGTCAAAGAAACACTTAGCATTACCAATAAACTCTCTTATCTCAAACTGAACAATGAAGTGGTCATCTCTATAGAAACTACATGAGCTTGCTTTATAATGTCGAGATAACCTATTAGCAAAATCAGGGGATATATAGTTGTATTCATACTGATCACTAAATATGATCTGAATAAGCTTTCCATGAAGCAAAGTAAAAGGATGTTCAACTGTAAATCCCATATTCCTTTACATCAGCAAGCCAAAGAATAGAACCACCTTTGAAGTTTATTGGACAACATAGAAAGTGTGGCAAATTCTAAATAGATCCCTGAAGGAAAGAAACTCTGATGTAACTTATGGTTGTAAAGTGTAACCAGATATGAGGCCTTCCAGATATCAACAAATCAAGCATAAGATACCAAAGTCCTTCTCAGAATACAGCTATAATCTCATAAAACTTATGATGATCTCTCTTCACCCTTGATTAACAAACAAAAAAAAACTTCCCGTAGTAAGTGCTGCCCGTCAGCACCTCTTCTAGCAAAGCAATGCAAAATTGATACAGCTCAAGCCTAACTAAAGGCTATTAGTCTGCTGGCAGGTTATAAGGTTGAACATCAGACTATTTAGGGGTGTTTTATGGCTGGATTTCAGAGCCTATAAGTTCAGAACAGAGGTGCAAAAGGGACTTAAATCTGATTTAGAAACAGAGTATATAGGGGCTGAAATAACTGACACTTAACTGGGTTCTATAGACTTACTGTTCTGGACATGTTTCATAACTAGAACAGTGGCTTATGGATGGGTTACAGGTACTGGACAGAAGAATGTCAGTATATGTAAGATTGAAATAAGGTAGTTCAAAGATATGTAGATTGCAGGTTGTATGGATATTTAACAGAAAACATCACAGGGACATTGAGGCAGTAAGGGTGATTTAGGTATAGTGTAGTGCAGAATACAGCAGGATCTATGTGGATTTCAAGGAGAAAAAATCTTTAGAATAAAATCAGACTATCGGGTGATACAATATCCGGAAGAAATAATTTCCTGAGTGAGATATATTCGAATAGCATTCTCAGAGGCTTCCACAAGAACCAAATCAGCAGCACAGGGTCTTTCACTAGACTCCAGTCTTAGAACATAAGGTCTTCACCTTTAGTAAGTCAGCAACCGAGGCTTTTCCAGTAATAAATCATTAACTCTGTAGAGGAGCTGGATAACAAGCACTAATGTGCTAAAACTCAAGTATGAATGCCTACTGGAATCAGTTAGCAGTGAAGATGCCTTAGTAATGTCTACACAGACCAAGAATCACACATTCATACACTCAAAACAACCTATATAGATATCTTCTTTATATCAACAGTCAGTCCAGCACAGGCAATCAGTGTGGGTGATGAAAACTGAACTCCCAATAAGCAAATCAGTCCCAGCAGAAAATACTTCCTTGATAGATCAAGGTTTCAGCACCAGCAGCAATAATCTCCTACTCCAAAGTTGCTGCAGACACAACCCAGTAAAGAGGAGTAGTTGTTTCCCAACAAAGCATGGTGTGATCATAAACAACCTTGGGTTATTGAACTCAAAACATATTCCCTAGGACTCCCACCAAGTAGGAACTAGTTGGAACCTGACTCTGATACCACCAAATTTGATGTAGCGCAAGAGAGAGATACCAAAAATTGATGTAGAATAATTCTAAGAGGTTCAAACAATTATGAGAATCAAAGTGTGGAAGCAAAATAATTCAAGAATTGAATTTTAAAGCAATCAAGTAACCAAAAAATAGGGGAAATCAAGAAATATAATGGTAGAATAGATGTTAGAATGAAAATGAACAAAAAAGAAGAAGAAAATAAGGAATAAAGACCGAAAAGGGTATTTATGTAAATTTGATGTAGAAAGTCCAAAAATTATCAAAATACCCCTTTGACGCGTCAGAAAATTCTGAAATTTTTAGGGTAATTTCTGATGTGTTCAAGGGTTCTACAATTAAAATTTCATGAAATTCTGATAAGTTTTGATAGGTAAAATTAAAGAATTTCAGAAAATTTAAAGTTTTGTTAATAGAGGTTCAAGAAAAAGAAGAAGATAAATAAGAAGGAAATGATAAACAGAAGAAGAAAAAAGAAAGTAGAAAGAAGATAAAATAAAAGAAGAGAAGAGGAGAAGATTGGATGTACCTTGATGAAATCATCAACCTTAAACTTGGAAATCACCAACCAAGCCAAGTTTCAGGTACTAAGGACTTTAATACTCTTCAAGTTTGAAGAAGAGAAGTAGTTTCACTCATGGAGAACAAGAAAACAATTAAAATTTTTATTCATTTAATTATGCCAAGTACAAAAACATACAACCTATATATAGGTTCATAAATTTATGGAAATAGTAAGAAACCAACTTAGAAACTCTAACTACTAGTTTACTTGCTACTTAAGACTTTCATAAAGTCAAAACTACTAAACACTTCACTTTCTAAAAACAAAAAAGTACCAAAATCAGGCCTTTCTAGAGAATTTCGTCCAACACTCTTAGAGGATCTCACTTTGACTTGTTGATTCTCTAGTATTACTATTATACCATTGGCAATAATGCCTTATCACACAAATACCCAAAAACAAAATTTAAAATGATCCCCATGTTCTTAACTCGATTAACTCATAAACTATAAGTAAAACAATAAAATAACTTTAAAAGACTCCATCATATGTCTCTATGTGTTCCTCTATGTGCCTTTTTGTGCGTCTTCATGTGTAGACCCCACCAAGGCCATGCATGAGCCTCACCTTCCTCTAATGTCCGCATCAGTTTCTGGCCTTAGAAAATAGTCTTAACAGTACCATTAAATCCTACATACTTGTTGGAATGTTGTTGCTCTATTAGATATTGCTGTCCATTAATGCATGGCATTTTCACATCGGGCTCAAGTGGGGCAGCTTGTGAGAGACGGGGGCACACTTAGGGTGGGGAGACCCGTGAGAGGCAGGTGACTTGTGAGAGGTGGGACCCATGAGAGGTGGGGCCCACGAAGGAAGGTTCAACCGTGGGCCTAGCTTAACCTAGGTTATAAGATAAAGGGATTGATTTGCCTCCCTCTATCAGTTCGAGCTTTTAGAGAAAGTGGCTAGTCGTCCTGCATCAAAGTGGTATCAGAGCAAGAGGTCTCGTGTTTGAAACTTCTCACCGGAGGTGATTAATGGAGGGGCATTTTCACACCGGACTCGAGTGGGGCAGCCTATAAGAGATGGGGGCACAGTCGGGGTGGGGTGACCCGTGAGAGGCAGGTGACCTATGAGAGGTGGGACCCATGAGAAGTGGGACCCACGAAGGAGGGTTCGACCGAGGGCCTAGCCTAGCCTGGACTATAAGATAAAGTGATTGATTTGCCTCCCTCTATCAGTTCGAGCTTTTAGAGAAAGTGGCTAGTCGTCCTGCATCACCCACCTAAACCGAACCTATATAGAGCCTGTGTGTTCCCTGTTCTAAACCTAATCAGTCCACATAACAGTCCTAAACATAACCTTTTGGTTTCATGCCCTACATTGGAGGTAACCTGTGTATTAAATAGCCTCTAGTTCACAAAGTGCTGAGTTTTAGCTTGCTGTTTATCACTGGACACAATTTATTGAATGTCTAATTGATCTTAGATTGAGTCTTCGGACCAGCCTAGTCCATACCCTTTAACATTAGTACATACTAGTATCATCAGTCTTCATTGCTATAATTCCTGAGTGGTACTTTTGGCTTGTGTACTGCATCAGTTATTTGGACAAGTTCCATGAAGAAAAGAATAGAGAATCAAAAAAGAAGCATAAGAGAACTATAAACTAAACTCACCAGTTAGGGAAATAATCAGTGAAAGCAAACCACCTTCAAAGTGAGGATCCTATCCACCGAAAAACTCTAGAATTTCGTTTCTTTTCTGTCTCACAATACCAAAAAAGGGTATAGTATAAGGGGAGAAGACCCCTAAGACGTGTGTGGAGTTTTCGTTATATAGGAAAATGTCGGAGGTTTTAGAGTCCATATAGGATTCTTTCTATAATTTTAATCTTTTCCTTCTTTCTGAGGATTGAACCTCATCTGTAACCAATTTTTATCCGCCAAATTCTACTTGAAATTATGTATCTATGGATAGAATTGTGTAGGTGGATTTGTCAATTTTGTTCCCATGGATAAAATTTTGTTTTTGCAAAAATTCATTTCTTATGATAAGCCTTATCTGCAGATATCGTAGGATAACTTCCTATAGTGTTTGAGTTTATCCAGATTCCTGATCTTTATCTGCACCAACAAATCCTCATTCAACTCAAACTTCATTCCTGCAAATATGGAGGACTTTGACTTGCATGAGTTCTACAGGCTTGCCACATGTCAGCTTTTGGAGGAGCTTTTCTTAATGTGTCCACACGGATGAAATTCATCCGCACAGATGAACTTTGTCCAAGGGACATTTTTGTCTGTTGATGTTGCCATGTGTCACATCAAGCTTCCCATCATTGTTCTCAGCATGTGCATTTAATGCCCATCACATCTTGAGACTTGATACAGTGTATTGCACAGATTAAATTTCATCCGTGAGATAAAATCCGTGCCAACACACAAAGTACTGAAAGTCCATATCTCCTTTTAGTGATCTAGAATTACAAATATGAGATTTCTACAATGATTCTTTAGGCTCTTATGTTATTATCACATGTGACATATAATAACATATCCATACAATCATACATGAGTAAAAGAAACAATTCATTATTTAACAATTAAATTACCATGTTAATTGGCTTTTGGGAAAATATATATAACAAAGATATGCATAAAATTGAGGTTCTAAACCATCTATGCATTGAAAGGTGGTTTAACTAAGGAGATCTAGTCCCTTTGTGAAAGTTCATGAACAGGTGAACCATACCAATTAAGTGAGCTTAAAGCAATGCAAGTAGATGATATCATTTCTTTATTTTCATTATTTGAATTTTGGGAGATTCATCTGAAATGCAATAACATGAAATTTGAGTTTAAAACCTCATTAATGAGAAAGTCTGTTTTCGTCATGCTTCTAGTAGGAACACCTTCAGGAAAAGTAAAAGTTGCATATGGATAAGCAAACATTAGTTGTGACACTAACAGAGGTCATCTCTTTTTTCATCATAAGTGAGCTATTTTTTAACATAAAAGGATTTATTTTTTGTAATGAAGTCATTGATGGCAGGATTATTATATTCAAGTTTATGCTTTTACAGTTTTTTTGGTAATTAATTCTCTAGAGGGTTAGGACTTTATATTTCCATACCTCTAAGATGTAACTATACTTCTCTACTCATACAGCAGGTAAGGGTCCTGCCAAAACCCTAACCCCTCTGGATGATTTCAAACACACCATTTAAAATCCATGAGTGTTGACTTGTGTCTTCAGAATATTTTTTTTGTTAAGTAAAAAAAAGTTCTGAACTATTAGCAAAGTCAAAGTAATCAACCAGTGAGAGTTGGAAAAGCTTTTATTTTCAAATATCATTGACAATAAAACTACAAATAATAACTTCACATACCGATGACAATAATATTAACGCATTAGAATAATATAAGACAGCCACAATACATGTTAAACTTGACCGAATTTTCAGAACCTGCAAATGATTTGTGTGTTTTACCTTCACACTAGATCTCCAACTGGCCCATCCTTGAAAACATCGTCCCAAAAATCTCAGCTTGATATTTGCTGTACTCCTTTTGCTTATCCCTCAACTTCTTGTACTCTAGCTTCACGTCTCTGTTATGAAGAATTTTTTAATACATTTTCTGGGAAACTATTTTTGGGTTGCCTTATTAACAAATCAAGTTCCACTTGGGAAAGAGCTAGATTGAATAGGAGAAGAATGTACAAACCTGTTTTTTGGATCAATTGTAAGAGCTCTCTTAATGTCAACTTCAGCTTTTTCTAAGTCAGATGTTTTCAGGTACGACTGAGATCTTCTATATAGGGCCTTGACATTAAGTGGGTCAAGTTCTAAGACCTGTCAAGATATTTTGTTTTTTAAATAATGAATAAATAGACTAAATTACCATTTCCAGAAAAGAGAGGGAATACACACACACACAAGAGAGAGAGAGAGAGAGAGAGAGAGAGAGAAGAAGAAGAAGAAGAAGAAAGCAAGCAAGCAAGCAAAAAAGAAAATGAATGAAAGAAACCTTTGTGCACAATCTTGAAGCTTCAACATAGTCCCCAAGCCTAATTTTACAGGCTGCATTGTTCAAATTACATGATATTCTCAATGCATTTGTCCGGATCTTTTCATCATTGGTGAAAGAATGGTCAAATTCGACATATTTAACAGCCTGCAAACAATTTCCAATGTCTCCTTAGTTTGCATAAAAGAATTATAGATCGGATATTAGATTATCTCACAATGATTCTCTAAAATTTCTTAATAAGCTCTTCTACACATTCAGAGGTTTGCTGATCTTTTTTATGTATCATAAATAACTTTCCTTCTCATATTTCTTGGATGCACGCCAAAACTTTCCCGCCTTGAACAGTATGTTTCCATCGTCTTTCTTCTTCTCACAGGCCTCTATCTTCTCATCTGTTTCCATATTCAAAAATTGTTTTTCCTGTACCCCAAAAAAAAAAAAAAAAAAAAAAAAAGGGAAAAAAAGAAATCAGAGAATACAACATCACATGAAGTCAATACAATGATAAAAAAGAGCTAGACATTAAGAATTATGCAACTGTATGGATAAAAGTTTATGTATTGAATCTTTCGAAGTGAAAAGTTTCCATATTTAACTCAGTTAGAAAGTGGTAAAGTTTAGCAACTTTAAAGCACGAGTATAAAACTCAGATGATGGAAGCATTTTCAAAATTTGCCCAAATTCAACCAATAGTAACTCAATATACATTATTAATACACCTGTACAAACAAAAATATATGCAGACATGCATACTTATAACACTGACATGGCAAAAGGAAAGTCATTATCAAACTGCAGTGTTCAAGAAAATTTAAAGGTTTGTTGATAGCAGAAAATTACAAGCTACTGTGAGGCATGGGGCTTGACATGGACGACAACACTAAACACTGAGTTTCCCCTGTCAGGTGGACGAACCGGATTCACTATGTCAACCTTCTGATAATAGTTTATGTTTTCTCTTTTATTACATCAACTTAGATTCTAATCTTATTTTTCTGTTATCAAACCATGTATTTCTTAACTTCTAACATAAAACTAGAAGAAGCCATGGAGTTACCTCACTTAGTAGAGCAATTGTTCTGCTTTCTTTGGCATCTATGCCAACTCTCTAGAAGTCCTTAGTGTTTCCTGGTGCAGAATAGGTTGGCCATCCGGCCATATTTAAAGACATAAATAACCCTAAGTAAGGCCATTAGGATTCTCCACTTTCTAGCAGTGGGACCCACCTCCAATGAAGCGTTACCTTAATTTAATTAGACTGGGAATCCCTTTTCCATATAACCTTTCAGGTTTCTAAATTTTATTAGAATACTTTTGGGCTTCTAGAGTCAAAAGTAACATTATAGATTCTAGGGCTGTTAATAAGCCGAGTTAGTTTGGTTCGGCTTGTTATGAGCCGAGTTTCACTAAGCTCAGCTTGCTAAATGCTCGGTTCGTTAAAAGCTTGGTTATATATATATATATATCATGATTTTATATATTATATATTGCAATGTTCAAACAAGATAAATTAGATTAATGGGCCATTAGGCTGTTGAGCCTGTTTGGTTTTTTGTTTTTTTTTTTTGGGTGAGCTGGGCAAAGCGCTCTCGGCTCATTGACACCTCAAGTAGAATCCCCAGAGATGAGAATTACAAGACACTTTATAATTAGGGCTGTCAATCGGTCCAGGCTGAGCTGGGCTGAGGTCTGCCCAAATTCAACCCAAAAATGTTTTACCCAAGCCCAAACTTGGCCTGAATAAAACTTCGGACCAAAAAGTTGGACCCAAATTCAGCCTAACAATGGGCTTCAGGCCAAGTTTGGGCTGCCCGAATAAAACTTCTTTTCTTAATTTTAAGATTGATTTTAGGCCCATAATTGCCACAAACTGTTTATTTTATGAGTTTTTTTTTAACAGTTGACAATTGACCTATTCGATGATAGTAAATTTGTGTTATATATATATGTTTGGGCTGGGCCGGGCCTCAGGTTGAAATTGAGTCTGCCCAAATTTGGTCCAAATAAAACTTTGGACCTAAAAGTTGGGCTCAAACTAAGCTCAGCCCAATTATTTTTTGGGTGGGACATATCAGGCTTCAGGCCAGCCTGCCCCAATTGACAGCCTTATTTACAATAGTAGGTCATCCCTAGACCAAACAATATCCTATAGGTCAATGGGAACGACTGGGTGATGTATGTTTCATTATCAAGGTTCCTCATATATTACTTGGACTCCTCAAAACAACTTAGACGATCCTTTTCATAAAATGATATGTTTTGATAGTATATTAAATTGATAAAACAAATAATATATGCTACTGGTCAGGTTTCTCAATTTCAATTAATATGATATATCCTTCTACATCTAACCTCTCTTTATAGGTCCTTATAGCAGCAACCCAACAATACCCGTATATAGTCCCCAATAAGGCATCGACATTATGTCATATCAACATTACACAAAATAACATAAGAAAAGTTGAAGACCTCTCATAGTCTAGTATGATGAACTACCCTTAAGCTGACAGTACACTCCATTGCATGTTAAATAGTTGATAGTGTCTGCAGGTTTGAATATAGTCTACAACCCTAATGGTTAGATACTTTATCCTATCATATGGTAGCATAATCTCTAACATGCGTCATATCTCTGACATGCCATGATTCATAATCATGTAATTTCATAGTGGTACCTAAGGCCCAATGTCATCATCATATGCGACATGTTAACATACTCCATACACAAAAACAAGAATGCTTGTGCAAAAGAAACATTCATTTCATTAATGAAGTAATGTTATAAACTAAAAAATAAAATAAAAATCAGAGAAACATATGGTAGGCTACGTCATGGCATACACAATTTAAGGCTTTATATCTAGGCACGTTATTTGCTACACACATTTTCTCCAAAAATGTTTGAAACATACTTCAACCTATTTTCAAGAAGGGAAAAGATTTAAAAAGAGTGAAATATCAATCATCAGACTTGAAACCAACTGACATCCATGACCGTGTCGCTCCGGATTCTGTGCACAATTCATGTTCAGAGGCATGTGATCACTCACATCAGCATTGAAAAGTGATAAGCATGTACCCCAAAAAATGCAAATCACTTTTCAATGCTGAAATGAGTGTTCTCAGGCCCCGACATGCATTATGCACAGATTCTGTGCTCACAGAAGCCAAGCCGTGACCGTGTGTGTTCACATAAACACCCTTAGAATTCATATCCAACTGTTGATAGCTTGATAGCTCTCACACTGGTGTGTTCTATATTACTTCCATTCCAAGAAGTATATAAAAGATAATAGCAAATTTATGAACTCTATATAAAAATGTAACGAGTCAAAATATTGAAAGAAAGGTGATGCCTTGTTCAACATTATTTGATTCAAGTATAGGTAGGGTATAAGGCTTGTCTCTTCCTGATGTCCCTTTGGCTGTTTCAAGAAATAGGTTCGGTCCCCTCACATTGTGTTTCTCTTTTCTCTCCTTAATTAGATCAGTCATATCAGTGAATTAAAATAAAAGGGAGACCCTGCAGCTAATTATACTTTAGCAAACCTGCCGACACCCGCTTCATGAGCTAATGGTTATAAGGATTAAAAAAATAGTAGTGCAGTATTTGTGCATAATGAAAGATCCCAAATGCTAAAATTTTCTTGACTACTAAAATCATTCAATATGAATAAAAGCAAGACAACCGTGGGAGAGAACAGAAAACCTTGGTAAAACTAAGTAATTCCACTTCATAAAGAAGTGTTGCATTTGCAGGAACCAGTCCAGAGGCTGCATTGCCAAATCTGTGGTCCGAACTGATTGTCACTAGAGCTTTTTCACCTTTCTTCATTGTCATGATTGCACTGTCTAAACCCTCGAGAATTTGTTCTGAAACAGAGTAGGGCAAACAAGTCTCAAGGCATCTTTAAACATAAAATGGGAATACTTCATTGGTTAATTTGAATTTGATAATTCTGTTTGAAACAGAAGAACTTGATACCTTCAAAGCTCACAAACTCAAAAGGCTCTTCTTCGGTTCCCTTCCTCTCAAAGATGGTCCCATCTTCAAGTTTACCAGTGTATATCACTGGAAAACCCAGTATAAGAGCTTAGGCTTCTAAAAGATCAAAGTCACCAAAATTGAAAAAATATCTTATTTCTTAAGAAGTATGTTTGAGGAATATTAGTTTACAGACTAACCTTCTACAGATACAGTTGGAAGGCAAACTATTTTGCAAACTGTCAATGAAATTTTTTTTATAAGAAGATAGCATCAGGGTTACCTTTTGCCAGGGATCCTTCATTAGGGCGGTCATAACCTTCTCCTATTTTTATAATCTTTTTAGTTACTTTTTTATCTCCTGTAACATCAATGACACTCTTCCACGACACTAGCTCAAGATGAACAGATAAATTTGAATTGGGTGAAACCCCACAATCACTGCTAGTAGTTCCATTGCCATTTTGTTCGAAGCCATCTGGACATGACTAAGACCAACATTTTATCAATGACCTTAAAAGAAAAAAAGGGCGGCCCAGTGCATGAGGCTGCCGCCAAAGAAAATGTTCAATACAGCACAGTATTTTCCTTTTCAGCTTACAGATTATTAGGACTTAAGCTTAAATAAGTTCCTTCTAAAGTACCATTCAGGTTTCTAGAATACATGCAATGGGAACTTGTGAAAATATCAACTCACATGAGAACTTCACTGATAACTCTGCTTTCTCACCCTTCCTCATTGTCTTCACAGCTCTACCCATGGCAGGACATAGATAACCTGCTGGGAGTACAAGGTTTATGCGAGAAAAGTAAACTAATCCAGTACTTAAAAGTTATATAAGAATCTCCTTTATGAAAGATAATGGTGCATTTGAGTTACCACAATAATAGCAAAGACTCCATACCAAAGATTATTGAGAAAATGAACTTACCATCACTGATGTGAAATTCCACACCCTCATCTGACTTGGAGACAAGTGTTCCATCCTCAAGCTTTGCTTCATATTTAACTACAAAACATAAAAAAGAAGTATACTATTAACATCCAAAGAACTGGAGGAGCCACCTTGGTTGAATCAATGAACTCGGACAGTCAAATGAAGCAATGTAAAATGCGGCTGGTTTACATAAGAAAAGGTAAGCTGACAAAAAGCGAAAGTTTTTTTTTGTTCTTTTTTCCTTTTCTTTTCATTCCAGATTACCAGCAGTATAATAGCAGTTAAAAACGGTTGACTTGGTAAGCTATTGCAAACTATTACTCCAGTTAGGCCATATCAGAACTAACTCATCTGAGTTTTATCTCTACTTGGAGATTTTGATGGTTGTTGTTCTTAGACTGTAATTAATCCAATTTAACTGGTGAAAGAACCCATGGTGTTACAAGTAAAATCCTGAAGCGCCTTTTGAGATGTGGTTCTAGCAAATTATCAACTGAACTTACTGCATCCATGCGAAGTTAAATTATCAAATTTTCAAATGAAGTTCATGTTATTTTAATCTGGTCAAGTTACATGTCTTTGCTTCCATAGCAACATTCAGAAATGAAAGGCTTGAGAAAAGGAAAAGAAATTACCTAAAACTTCATCGGCATCTTTGGGAGTAGCCCATCCCTCACCCTCTCTAATTATCTTCTTCAATATTCCTCCATCACCAGACAGGTCCCTGATGGTGCTCCAGGACAGCATCTCCACATCAAATATGAGTGTTGAATTGGGAGGAATCATAGGTGGAAAACCCATCTCCCCATAAGCTAACTCTGGAGGAATTGTAAAGATTGCTCTCTCACCCTTCTTCATGGTGGCAACCCCATCATCCAATCCTTTGATAACTTCACCTGAAATCCAAATGCCGAAAAAACATCAGACACCTTACCTTCACAACACCTCAGACAATAAATAGGCCACATACCCATCATAGATTTCTCCCTCTATATTATCACCAATAACTAAGAACACTCGATCTATGAAACAGATTTCTTCGAAATTGTGTGAGAGGGTGAGTTTCTAATCTGGTTGTTTCCATTTGAATCTTCAAATAGAAGGCATTTTGACTCCTGAGTACAAATTAATGCTACTGGAGAAGTACAGTAAAAAAAGGTTGTTTAATAGGTTTCCACAAATAAACGAATATTAACAAAATATTGGACTACAACAACTTCAATTTAAATAACATGAAGCAACAGAAAATCAATGAACTAAAGAATTGAAACGGGTTAAAATTTAGTTGAAGAATTGGGATGGGTTTATAACTTACGTTGGCCCAATTTGAATTTGAAGGGAGTTCCTTCATCACGACTAGAATCGAAATTAGCCCCGCCCTCAATGCAAGCACTGTAGTGGACTGAGAAAAGAAAATTTTAAATGAGTGAGATTTGAAGAAAAAGGACATCCATAAAGAAAGGAACACAGAATAACATGGATGGAAAGAGGATAAAAAGGTTCAGGATTTATACCTTGGACTTCGTCGCCAGGAAATGGAGTTTGCCATGAACTCCCTTGGTTGAGAGTCCGTTTTGTCAGGCCTTCGGTTCCGATTTCCCTCTCATTTGTACCCGAGGCTTCAGTTTCTGAGAAAATATTGAAGGAAGATGCCGCCATTGATGGTGCAGAGAGAGAGAGAGAGAGAGAGAGAGAGAGAGTCAGTTGAAGATAAGCCGTGTGTTTCCCTCCCTTGGATGTTTTTTCAGTTGAGATTTTTCTGTTATATTCAACTATTTTATGTTTAAAATTACTGACGGTGCGTGATACGCTTGTTGCCTTGGGATTCGCACTCAATTGGCCCTACCTAGGAGTCTCTGTAGTGGATTGGGACCCACATAAAATGGGCCTGCTTAGGGTTGTTCCGAGATGAAATTCAGTAAGGGATTAAGTTTTGGCCTCTAAATCACCTAATGGGAAACCACTATATTTGGCTCCAAGCTCTACAGTGCAACTAAGGATGAAGTGTGTTAAGAGTTTTGGTTTTACTCAAAACCATATAGTTATTATAATTTTGTGTAAACAACATTGAGCGGAGGGGCCAACTAACTTTGCGATACAATCTAACTTGAATTCAACTCTTATTCCTTTATGGGGTTGCACTATCAGCCCAGACGTGATCTCAAAAGCTTATGCCCCCAAGATGGTTGGTGGGCATTTAAACTTCTTTAAAATATATAATAGCGGTAAACTCCAAATCTTCAACGTTTTTCAAAACTTGAGGAACCATTCAAAAATCAAAACGATTTAATTTTTTTGAACCACTATTTTTTTTCTAAACTGATGGGGAGAATACAGAGGCCCCTAGTAACCGACCTCGATGAATCAGCAGAGTCCTGACTCTAGGGGAACTGACCCAAAGAATTCCCGAGAAGATCATCCCAAGGACCGTTCGGGGATCCCATGACCTAAAAATGCTGAGGCCATCAACGATGAGCCAAAAATACCTCTCGGTATATGGCTCCTCGAGTATTCCGAAAATAGTCCCGATTATTGCTTAGATCACTCGACACCTAAAGGCTAGTTGAGACTTTAAGGCGCCCTGTACCCGAGAATCCCCAACATGCAAAAATATAACGATCCTGACTACTCGGCTTAAAGATAAGTACAACCCAGAAACCACTATTAGGAGAGAATATTCTCTACAGTTGGCCTGGCATACTGTGAAAATGGCAAAGAGAGCAGGGGGAGACGCGATGAAGAACATGGGGGAAAGCAACAGACAAGATCTCATTTGATACGCCACTACTCAAGCATATAAGTATGGATAATGACTCGTTCTTCAGGTATTAGACAACAGAAACCCTAATTTGAGAAATCCTCTTCTACATTCTCCCTGTCGTTTAACTTGACCATTAGAGAGCTAGAGGCCGGCCCCCCATCGGTGACTAGCTTCTTGACTTTTCTTTTTTCATGTATGTAGTGTTCGCTTCGCCAAGGACCTGGACCAGCCGTGGGACCATCTAAAGGGTGTATAGGTACTTGTAAACCGATACACCATCAATTGGTGCCGTCTGTGGGAATTTATAGTTCCCCTGAGAACCTAAGGTTCGCATGGTTGAAACTAGGTTAATGGTGGCTCAACACGACTAGGGTGCCGGAGTTAACGGGTAAGAACCCTCCGTCTCCAACGGAGCACACCTTGAAACGCCAAGGGTGGCTGTCCTCGAGTAAAGGATCTAAGGACTGACGTGAAGCATGCAGCTATTGATGGAACAAAACTAAGAGATTATACAAGAGCTGAGGGGTCGGAGAAGCGTACCTAACAACCATGATGTAAGACGGCCGGGACGCCACATCCTTTCAATTGGAAGCCGTGACCAGGGACACGAAGATGAAGAAGGAAGTGCTACAGCTTCCCGATTTCGGGAGGTGAGCCAGCTTGGGGAAAGGGTTCACACCCTGGACCTTTAGGAGGAAATGATGGAGGATGTAAGAAGGGAGATGTTGACTATGAAGGAAGCCCTCAAAGGAAAAGCCCCAGCCACTATCGATGAACTGATCTAGAGGACAGACCATCCGTTCACTTCGGAGGTAATGGCTCGATCACTTCCTGACAAGTTTAAGCCACTTCAGATGGAGATGTTTGACGATAGCAAGGATCCCCTTGATCATTTAGAGGTGTATAAGATGCATATGAACCTCTAGACAGTCTCCGACGAAATCATGTGCTAGGCCTTTCCTACAACAAACAAGGGGTCCGCCCAAATGTGGTTTAGCCGACCGAAGCTCAACAGCATCCTAAACTTTACAAAGCTAAGTCAACAGTTTGTAAACTACTTCATAGGTGGCAAGAGACACCTGAAACCTGCCACCTATTTACTGAATATTAAGCAAAACAAAGGAGAGTCCCTATGCGACTACATGTTGTGATTTAATAAAGAGATGTTATAGATGGATGATGCAGAGGAGAAGGTGATTGTGGCCGCTTTCATGGTGGGGCTACTTCCCCCCAAGCAGGTTCCAAAACTATATCCCCCTCAACGCACTCATAGAGTAAGTGTTTCTGCATATCAAGGACAATCCAAGCATCAAGTGGCCTGAGAGAATCAGGGCCTCATCGAAAAAGAGAAATTGTGACAAGTACTATCTCTTCCACTGGGATCATGGCCATGACTCGAATGACTGCTTCAACCTGAAGGAACAAATAGAAGCCCTTGTTTAGCGATGATGACTATAGAGATTTGTTGCTAGGCAGCACCCAATAAGGCGTGAAGACACCCATCGGGACCCTCCTGTTCAAAAAGAAAGAAGGCTAGAGGGACCGATAGGGAAAATAAAGGTAATAGCTAGAGGGATACCTGGGGAGAAGAATCCATCTTAGCAAGAAGATCACACGTGAGGCAGATTCTCGTAGAAAGAAACCGACAGATGATGATGACAGAAAGGCCGACCAAGTATCACAAAGTAGAGCACCCCTCATCATCTTCTTTGTAGAGGACTCCCATGGAGTGAGTCAGCCACATGATGACGCATTGGTGGTGACGTTGGTCATTTTCAACTACATCACACATCGTATCCTCATTGATAATGGGAGCTCGACAGATGTTCTCTACCTCCTGAATTTTAACCAAATGGGTATTGAGTGAGACAAGCTTAAGCTTGTTCAAATGCCCTTGGTTGGATTCATGGGCAATAGGTTACTCCTACTAGGAATGGTTGGCTTGCCAGTCATGGCCAGGACAGGAGACCGATAGGTCACCAAGGTAGTTGATCTCTTGGTGGTCCATTGCCCCTATGCGTATAATGCAATCCTTGGAAGGCCGACACTGAATCAATTGAGGGAGGTCACTTCGACCTACCATCTATTGATGCATTTTCCAACTGATGGGGGAGTCAAGGAAGTTTGGGGGGACCAGGTGGTAGCTAGAGAATGTTATATGGCCTCACTAAAAGGGGAGCCGACCCCAAAAGAGAACATGACAATCGACAGTCTAGAATTTCAAGATGAAAGGACTCTAGTAGTGGCAGAACCAGAAGGAGAACTTGAGGATATTATTCTCGACTCAAACACACCCAATAGAGTGACCCGGGTGGGGTCAGACCTGTTAGAAGATTTTAAGAGGCGATTGAAAAACTTCCTCATTGAAAATCAGGACGTGTTTGCCTGAACGCATTAAGACATGCTAGGAATAGATCATCGACTGGCTATACATCGGCTAAATGTGAACTCAGCCTCGAGGCCCGTCAAGCAAAAGAAGAGAAACTTTGCTCTAAAAAGAAATCAGGTTATCGTAGAGGAAATTAGGTGATCCCGTTCGGCCCATTTCATAAGGGAGGTCCATTATCCGATTGGTTAGCAAATGTAGTTATGGTTCGAAAACTGAACGGGAAGTGGCATATGTGTGTCAACTTCACTGATCTCAACAAAGCATGTCCCAAAGAGAGCTTTCTGCTCCCAAGGATTGACACTCTGGTGGACTCAACGGATGGTCACTAGACCCTAAGCTTCATGGATGCCTTCTAGGGGTACAACCAGATAAAGATGCATAAGTCCGACTAGGAGAAAATGGCTTTCATCATTGACCGGGGGCTTTACTGTTACAAGGTCATGCCCTTTAGGTTGAAGAACGCGGGAGCAACCTACCAAAGACTAGTCAACGAGATGTTTAAAAACCAAATCAGGAGGATTGTCGAAGTGTATGTGGACAGCAGGTTGGTTAAAAGCCTCTTAGTCGAGCAACATCTGTCGGATTTAAGCAAGATGTTCTAAACCCTAAGCAAGCATAAGATGAAGCTCAACCCTAATAAATGTGCCTTTGGAGTATCAGCCAGGAAGTTCCTTGGGTTCATGGTTTCCCAACGGGGGATAGAGGTAAATCCTGAGAAGGTGAAGACTATAATCGACATACAACTGCTAAGGAACACAAAAGAGGTGTAGCGACTAGCCGATAGGGTAGCAACTTTGATTAGATTCATATCTCGAGCCACAAACAAGTGCTTTTCTTTTTTTTGCCTGCTGAGAAAGGCTTTCTACTAGGACGAAGAATGCGTCAAGGCATTCTGAGAACTTAAGGACCACCTCAGCCGCCTGTCGTTGATCAATCAACCAAAGTAGGACAAGGTGCTCTACGTGTAGTTGTTGGTATCAGAAACAATAGTAAGTTCAGTTTTAATAAGGGAAGAAGGCGGGATATAAGCGCCAGTGTATTACATTAGTTGAGCCTTCAGAGGAGTAGAGGAAAGATACCTGAGGGTTGAGAAGATGGTGTTTGCATTGGTTTGTCATGGTTTGGAGACTAAGGCCCTATTTCCAGGCCACACCATTTGGGTGCTCACGGATTAGCCCCTCATAACCATATTGTAGAAACCTGAGACCTCTGGGAGACTAGTCAAACATTGAATACCACCCCCGGGGAGCTATCAAGGGCCAAGAAATAGTGGACTTTATCCCCGAGTACACTCATGCGCTAGGGGAGGAGTCTAAGATGCAAGACGAGCAGCCAAAGAGAGAAGAAGCAGGTTAGGCAAAGTGGGTTATACACGTTGATGGCTTCTCCACCAATAGCGCGGTCAGGGGAGGAGTTATCTTGGTTACATCAAAGAAAAATAAGCTCGAGTATACCATTAGATTTGGGTTCAAGGCAACCAACAATGAGGCCAGGTATGAAGCAATGCCCATAGGATTATGCCTTGTCCGTGCCCTCGGGGCCAAGAGGGTCAGGGTCAATAGAGACTCCCAGCTTATGGTAGGACAAGTACAAAGGGAGTACAAGGCAAAGGATGGGTGGATGAAAGTGTACCTCGCCATGGTAGTGAAAGAGAAGTCCCGATTCAAACATTTCAACATGCAGAGGGTCCTACGAGGATAGAATGAAGAAGCCAACAAGTAAGCCAGACTTGCATCATCTGCCATAGAAAGCCTTGACCCCGGGATCATTGTTGAGTATCTACCCAAGCCAAGCACCAAGGTAGAAGAAGAAGGGGAGGTCAACATGGCTAGCCCCAAGCCCGAGTGGGTCAGCCAGATTAAAAAGTATCTGAAGAATGAAGAGTTGCCTGAGGATAAGGAAGAGACGAGAAAAGCGAAAATACGGGTCAGTTGATATCTCTTTCTCGACAACACCTTCTATAAGAGGAGCTTCACCGTCCCCCTGCTTAGATGCTTGTCCAAGGAGGAAACCAACTATGTGGGAACCACTTGAGGGGCAGGTCGATGGCTCATAAAGCCATTAGGGTAGGATATTATTGGCCCTCTATACAAAAGGATGCAGGCCAGCTCCCTTAAAAGTGTGACAAGTGTTAGAGATTTGCCAACGTCCCCAAGAAGCCCACTATTAACACCTAAATTTTGACTTGGGTCATTTGATGGCATAAGGACTACATTACAACACTTAGGCTTCATGAACATAAGCACCCTTGGTTTATGAAGAGAAAAATTGGACCCTAGGAGGTTAGGCATTCCCTAAGCAGTCTTTCCGGATACTTCAGCGACAAATGAATCAGTCAGAACACCTCATTACAATCCAAATACACCATTTCAGATCAAACCCTAATCTTCTACAAAAGCATCAATAGGACTTTGAGGGTTCACATTTCAAACTTATTTCGAAACCTAATTCTGACCATGCTAGTGAAATCGGAATGTCCAGGAAACCTGAAAACCACTATCTGTTTGCAATCAATAGAGTTCGAAAAGTTAAAAAGCAAAATTAGACAAAACCACTCATATCTGCTCGTTTCCAATTTTCTTCGAAAAAATAGTTTTTCATGTTTCTCCCCGCATACATATCTGATTAACTCATCATTTGTGACAACACCTCTAGTGATCCAACCCACACATATTCCTTGAAGATTTTGGTAGAAAATTTTACTATCTTACCCTTATTACAGTTTAATGAAGTTTTTTTTTCCAAATTTACTAAAAATTGGACTTTCGAGGGTTTGTGGATGTTGGATCGTGAATCCAGTTGACCAGTGTGTTCGTAAGGACCAAGTAGAAAAAATAAAAAATGGCTATGGACCTTTGTTTTGGAATCTTTATTTACTGCATCATTAATCTAAATCTCAAATTACTACATCATCAATCTAAATCTTTTTCCAAAATTATTGCATTATAAATCTACCCCTCTCCCATTGGTCCATGTCACCAATCCAAGTGAACAAGCACACCCTCATCCTCACCCTGCATCGAAGATAACTAAGTTAATCCTAGCCTCTCCCTTAGCTAAGTCACTTAGAACAAAATCCTTGAACCTGAGCCACCCATTTTAGATTGAATCCTAGCCCTACACCTAACTTTGTATTTTGACTAACAAAGTCAAGGATTTATGTCTAGTTTTTTTGTTTACACACACACACACACACACACACACACACACACACACATATATGGTTAATTATTGTATGTCTCTCGTATCCTATCCATTTCTCTTTTTATACTCATTCATGTATCTCAAAGTTAATTTAATCATTCTCTATTAATCTTAACCAAAATATTATGCTCATAAAATCATATCTCAAATCACTCAAAACTTTATTCAGATCTTCCATATTCTGTCCATATTTGACTTGTTCTATATCCCATTTAAACCATTCAATTACTCGTTTTTTTTTTTTAAGTCAAACTAATTCTTTCCCGTTAATCAAATCATTGTATACTTAACTAAAAAAAAAAAAAAAAAAACAAAAATTAACAAAAGATTGAATAA
>JAOXJP010260086.1:0-21097 GCA_025762735.1 Platanus orientalis | reverse complement strand
CACGAATTAGGGTTTCTTTTCTCTATTTAAAGTATTGTAGCCTTCAAGGCAATTCGGTTTTCAATTAATACAAGTTTCAAAACAAGTTTTTCTTTCTTGGTGAAGTTTAGGTTTTTTTCCAATAAAGGAGAATGGCATGTTCTTCTCCTTGCTATTCTGCTGCGTCATCATAGAAATCTAGATGCATTGGCATGTTTCTTGTAATCAGGCCTATGGACTTGATCGGCTTGTAGGAGACGAGATTGAAGAATGGAGCGTGTTCTTCAGCCATTTATGATATTATTTTGAAGAACTTGATGTTACTAATTGATGAAGCTGAGAATTGGCTCATCAAGATGGTTGCCTGGTCATCCTGCTCCGCTAACCTCTAGTCTGGTTCACATGCAATCCATTAGAGGTAAACGCCGATGTGGCGCCGGCCATAGCCGCTCCGACGATCAAGTCAGTAAGCAGACCTTAAAAATATTTTTGGTATTCTTTTTCGGGTTATTTTTGCATACCTTCTTCCTTGAGGTTCCTCTCTTTCTATAGGGGTTCTCCTTACGCATAGTGGACTTGGGCTCCATACAAACGTGTGGTCCCTGTTAGCAATATTTCCCAAGTTAGTTGAAGGAACGTGGATGAGTGGTGCACATGTCAACGTCAGGTTGATTGTTTTCTTGCATCACTTCATGCCTTGTAACCACATTTCTATCCTGATGGCGGTCGGCACTTGTCGGTCAGTCGGCCAACTCAGTCATCATGTTGGTCTGTCTGCCATAGACATGTCGAGGCATGGGGCACACGTGGTCTAGTGTGTGTCACAGTTGGCTTAGCATGTGACATGATGATATTCTCGTAAATAGGTACAATATAATTTTTTGTACCCGGTGATGTTCCCTTCTGGCAATCCCAGAAAGGCTTAACATACACCTTGAGGAGGGGTGGGTGTCCTGAGGCACCCAAGCCCTTGGCATGGGTTGGAGGCATGCTAAAGCATAGTGGGCATGACAGATTATAGCTATGCATAGGCGGCATGCTCCTATCCTGCATAAGCTTAAACTACGAGGCATTCCCCAACGTGGGTTAGGGGCGGCTCTTGGCATGCACAAAGGTGGTGCCATGAGTTCCCTTGGGGGTTGGGTCCCCTCATGGGACAGTGCTTGGGAGCCTAGTAAGGCAATACTGCGCATTCACCTGAGGGTGAAGGTTAGCTCACATGAGTGCTACTTGCATGCGCTATGCGACAGTGACAGCCTGTGGGGGAGCGGAGTGGGCTACCCCGTTACCTTGGTGTGCTCGGGTGTGCCTTGTCCTTGTGTTGGACAAAATCCTAGCTTGGCTGAACAGCCACGGTGGCGGCATGGCGAGACTCAGGGGCAAGGTCTTACGTGGAAAGGCATGACACGTGGGTAAGGTGCCATGGCCTTTTGTGAGCGTATATGAGGAGCGTGGAGGACTCTGGGGTCGTTTGAGGCGCACTTCAATGATACGACATAGGCACCGAAGTGACTGAGTAGTCAGTGCACATAGGGCATGTTGATGGGTCAGTTGAAGGACTCAGATGGCTGAAAGGTTAACCTTGGCTGGGTGATGGTTGAGGTGCAGCACAATTTTGACAGAGAGAAAAATCTGGCTGTGACAGGTCGACTCGGTCATACTACTTACTCAGCTTAGTCATCATGTCACTCGGTCGGCTCAATCATTATGTCGCTCAATCAGCTCGGCCATCCGATTTGGTTGGCTTGGACATCATACGGCTTAATTAGCTCAATCATTCGTTTCGGTCGGTGCAATCATCATGTCACTTAGTCATCATGTTACTCAGTCGACTCGATCATTATGTCGCTCAATCAGCTCAGCCATCCGGTTTGGTCAGCTCGAACATCATACGGCTCCATCAGCTTGGTCATCCGATTCGGTCGAGTCAATCATCATGTTGCTTGGTTAGGGGCTCGGTTGGCTTGGTTAGCCCAGTCTTCATATTGCTCAATCAACTCGATCGTGTTGTTCAATCGGCTCGGACATCATACAACTTAATCAGCTCGGCCATCCGGTTCGGTCTGCTTAGACATCATATGGCTCAATCAACTCGGTCATCAGGTTCGGTCAACTCAGACATCTGTGACCAGGTATTTGGTGCGAGTTATAACTAGTCTACTTGTCCGGTTTGAATAAACCACTTGGTCCGCTTGGTTCACTGTCTCAAATAGAATACATCATCATCACTAATGATCCAAGAGGTATTGATAATCAAGCCACAATTTTGCTGGTCCAGTTTGAGTAACTTTTGTTTGGAGTTATTTATTTTTATTTTTTCTAGGACTAAGACTGTAAAGGTGAATTCACAACTTTTCTTCGAGCATAGTAAAACTTCTACAATTTCGTGATGTTTATTGTCTGGGATTTTCTACTTAACCGATGTGTTGTGGTTTACTTGTTTGCATTTCTTTATTTTTCTCTTCAATTAATTTTGGACCCCATGCCTCTGGAATGAGTAATCCTCAACATATAAAACTCGAAGTTTATGCTTGGAAAGATAAAGAAGATGAGTTCCTTGGTATTGTCTCTTAGAAATGGATCTTCAAACCTTTGAGAAACTTGAGACTTGAGTATTTTTACATCCTATAACTTTTGTCGCTGGTAAACGCCTCCTTCCTTTTTATTTTTCGCGGAACAGAATAGTCTGACAAGAAAATAAAAAGCACGCAAAAACTGAGAAAAAGAAAAGCACCATCATTTGAAATGATTTCGATAATTAGTTGTAAACACCTATTTGTGCAAGATATTACATAAACACGCTGTTTTCAAATCAAATTCCGACCGTTACAACAAATTTTCTGTTGTGCATGCTTTATCATCCTAAGGGATTGATTTGACCGAAACTTTCACTATAGCTTCCATAGCGGTTTTATTTTATGTTCCCGAAGCTGTGGCAAGAAATCCAAACTTTCAATCATGACACATTGCGCTTGATGCCAAGGGAGCTCCAACAATTTCAAAAGGAGGGTCTAAATCACCTATGGTCTAAACGGATAGATATCACGCCAATACCGACCCAGCACGGGACACCACCTTAATACTTTTTTTTTCTTTCATAATAAAAGCTGGTATTTTGATAAATACATAGATACTTGTTTACCGTGTATTTCCCATAATATTTTCCTTTGACGAGATGCTGCATTAGGCATCATGTCACGCATTGATGGTATTATATCCCTCTATTATGATTCAAACCTTAGAGGGATGGGTCACACACAGTGGCTGATATTCTTTACGCCACCCCCCTCTTCTGAGCCACTCAATGACCACACAAGGGGGGGGGGATCAATTCACTTTTTGGAGGTGATGTGACATCTCAAAAACTGAGTTGATCCACCTTCTTGTGTGGCCATTGAGTGGCTCACAAGGGGGCGGCATAGAGGATTTTAGGCCCACACACAGACGACACCATGGTTTAACAGTTGTTCAAGGATTTCTAATAAACCTACTATATTGGAAGGTGACACTCTCTAATTGTCAATCTCTTCAATGAAACAGGAAGTGATCTACCTTGGCGTTAAAGATTTTCAACAAGAAATGTTGATATCTAATTTGAAGTTTGAGCAACATCAAAATCAAGTTTTCCCTAAGAGATTCCCAGAAGGTAGCTTTAGCTTATACATTGGCAAGATTCACGGCAAACAACATAATTTCTACTTGTTGGAATACTGATATATAAATATCATCTTTTCAAGGGATTGTAATATTTAAAAAAAAAAAAAAATACTGATGACACCATAGAATCACAAACCTTGCAAGTGCAAGAGTTATTTAGGAATGCATAATGATATGCTTTTTAAGGCTGCATTTGGTAATACTCCAAAAAAAGTGATTCATAGATTCTTAACTCCAAACAAGAGTGGTACCATTTTAAAAGTTGTTTATTAATGTTAAGCCGCATTTGGTAACACTTCAAAAGAGTGATGATTGGATTCTGAATTTCAAAAGAGTGATTTCGTCAAGAATTACATTTGGTAACATTAGATTCTTTTCTCGGATTCCACTCCCAAAATCCATTTTAGAGTCATTTTTTGGCTGAACCAAACATGTTTCAGAGAATCCATTCATGGTGGAATCGAGAATCATGGATATGGAGCTACATTTGTAGAGTATTACTAAACATAGCCTTAGATTGTCTCTATGAATTCCACTCTCACAATCTGTTTTGAAATCACTTTTTGGAAACTAGAAAAAGTAGTTTATACATTCTAACTACCGATTTTATTACTATTATTTTTTTATGGTAATTCTACTACTACTACTGTACATCATCATCATCAAGATTACAGGTTGTTATTGTTGTTGTTTTTACACCAAAACAAATCTAATTTTGGAATTGACTTGAGAGAAGGCATGCTTGCTAGAATCCAGAATCCGGTGCGCTGAATTCATGGAGTGTTACCAAATGCAAACAATCAACTTTACGAGGTAATTCTGGGAATGGGAAGTAGGGGCCATTGTAAAGTAATATTAAATCAAAAGTTAGGGTTTCTGTTTTACGTCAGAGAATAGTTGGAGTGTCTCATCTACCAATAATGTATAATGTAAACAAACGAAGATCACATCAAAAGATAACCAAACCCAAAAGTAATAGTTGTCACCCACCCAAGTAACGAATAAAGAAAAAGAGAAGGGTCCATTTCAGTCAACCTAATCATCGCCCAGTTTCATTTGAGATTTTTTTTCTTTGTTTTGTTTCTTTCTTTTTTAAAAAGAAAATCAAAGCTCTAGACTCTAAAAAGCATTAAAGAACTACAAAAAAAAGCCATGTACCGTATCTCACTATACGGGAGTTGGCCATAAAAAAAAAAACATGCCAACACCCCGAAGTACAAGTTAATACTAAAGAAGCAAATTTATTGCTTAAATAGAGAGGAAGTCAAGTCCACTCCCAAGCAGCCACGCATGTTGGGATAGTTATTTATAAAATACGGTCCCTTCATGATTAGAGGAAAGTAGTTTTCTTGGATCTTTCTTTTGTGACAGGGGATCCTCTGTAGCTCTGTTTTGTATTGTTCTCGTGTTACTCTTACCAGAGTGACGTGTGATGGTGAATAAAAGGTAATAAAATCACTTTTAAGAGTAAAATTGAAAAAAAAAAAAAAGACTTTCTGACCCTATATCTTTTTTTTTACCACATGTCACTCTGTAGTGTGAGAGTAACACTCAAAAGAGCTCCAGAGTATCCTGAGTACTTATATTCCTCCAATATGGAGAGTTGATGTGGTTGATTCTAACCATCAATGCAGTAGAATTTGCTGGATTGACCACGTGTCTAATTTTATTTATTCATATAAGTTGTTTTGTCCAACTGTTTAAATTTATTTATAGTTAAAAAGGGTTTTATTTGCCATGCCGCAATGTATTTTTTGGGCAAAATTTTACAACATGAGTTGGGGTTGACATAGACAATACATGGAAGGCTTTTGGGGTCACCAACTAAGCTTCATGATTCTTTGATCACGTTAGATTACTTTGCTAGGTGGCTCACTTAACTAACCCATTCCCTATTAACAAGTAATTAAACATAAGTGGTTTGGTGACTTATCGCACCACTTCTTGACTTCCACTTCACAACAACTATTTTGATTTAGAAATGTTAGCCCCACGAATGAAAGGTCAAGGTTAAAGCATGGGCTGGGTTAGGCCTATTGAATAAGTCCCTCCTGCTACATTTGTTTCATCTCATGTTACTCAAACAATTAGGCAGAGGCAAGTGAGATTGTTCACTACAATTTGTAACTAATAGGATTTGACCCTTGGCCTTCTCTGTGGAAGGACGATGCCGACAGTCACCCGAACAAGATGAGATTTTATACACCGCCCCTATCCTCTTCTAACCTTTACAGAGGTCAGGGGGGCGAAAACATCAGCACCGAAAGTGATTTACATTTTTTGGGGGTTTGTGTAAATCACTTTTGGTGCCAATATGCCTGCGCCCTTGACCTCGACAGAGGTTAACAGACCATAAGGGGGCATAGAAAATCCTCGGCTGCACCCGAATATGATCCCCCATCCCAATTTATGTATTAGACTCCAAATTTCAGCTCAAGCATAGCTCATTTGCACACCAAAGTGCAATAGTTGGATTTGATCAGCACAAGCACTTAAGCTACTTTGCATAATGCATGAATTAAAAAAATCACAAAAGACAAAAAATACCAACCCACAAAAGGTCAAAAAATCCATTTTTTTATGCAGTACGCTCAAGTGCTGGAGATAATCACAATCCATTAAAATCGCCAACTAAAACCGAGGTGATTACATGGCAAGTGGGCCAATTGAACACTACCTAGCAGTGGGATATATATCTCTGTATTGACCTAGCAGTGGTGGTTCCCGATCTCGGAACAACTTCATGTATATTAATATCTCCGTATTGACCCATGTGGGCCTGATATTGTACGTTCTTGGCTGGGCAGTGTCATGTACAGCCAGAGTACTAAAAGAGGCGGGTCCCTTTTTTTATTGATAGCCCAAGGAAACAAGCATTTATAAAGGCCATTTAAGTCATTTAATTAGTTACCTTTTCAATGACTAAAATGCCCTTAACGAAGGAATCTTTCCTTGGATAATCAAAGTAATCTCCTTTAAATTTAACACTTCCTTTAATTTAACGATAAAGTCTACTCAACATCGACGAACCTTTTAATTTTCCACGGCAATGATAAAGACACCTGCTTTTTCCGCTCTGTGCCTCCATCCTTGTCAAAAAGCAACAGCCAAACCACTGAAAATCCCACCTCGCGCACGTACGACTCGCTCGTGTCAAGTCCAGGCCGACACTTCTCGCTTTCTCTTTCTGAATCTCTCTTACAAATCCCATCTTCTCTCTCTAAGTGGTTGTCGGTGGTGGTGAAGCATTCTTCCATTTTTTTTTTTTTTTTAAAATTTTTTCTCTTTCTTTCTTACTTTCCCCTTAGTTCTTCTGCTGTTTCAATTTGAGGTTAATTCACAACGGCAATCTTCGTTTCTCCGCTTTTCATGTGGCTTGATGATCCATGAAGAGTATTTGGTGTTAAACAACGCTGGGTTAGTTTTGTTAATAGCTTCTTTCTCTCTTCTTTGGGTCTCCAATTTGTTGATCCTGTGAATTCTTCACTGCTTTAGCTGCAACTGATCAGAATTTTGGAGACCTAGAAGTTATACTCTGTAACTCTACAATGCTTCTTTTCTTATGTGTTCATTCAATTAGAGGAATGCTGCATTTTACCCTTGAACTTTGGTCGTGGTTTAATATTTTGAAATCTATAAATGATTTATCAGATTCTTCTTATTATTCCAGATTCATTGTATAATGTTTATGGTTCTTAATTTCCTCTTATTAATGTCGTTAGCTTGAGGGCTGAGAGAGATTATTGGTGCATATTTGCATCAACATATCTTAATGTGCACTAGTTAGTGGCATAGCTGTGTACATTCAAAAACTAGTGAGAGCTTAACTTTGGTAGCAACAGCCTTGGTACCAACTCAGTTCTTGTATTGAAGAACTTTCTGTTGCATGAACAGCAATTTTTTTTTTTTTTCCTTTTCTTTTAGGACATGAACAGTGGGTTTTCTATGACAATTAGATGCCAGTCCAAATGGGTTCACTGGTTGTAAACATCAATTGTATTCTGTTTTATCATCTTAAGCTGAATTGCAGGATTATTCTGTAGTTTCCTCTTCCATGAGATTAAGTTGCCACCAAGTCACATGCAGTCACTCGTGGTTGGGGTTAATCTAAACTAATGTAGTCCATCACGTGAAGATTAACTTAGAAATCAAAACTACCCCATTTCCTATATTGGATTTTTAAGAACCTGCGTCTAATTGCACTTTTGTTGTTCTCTCCATTAATTAGCTGGTCACAATCTCTACATAATATATTCTGTGGCTTCTGAGGTACACCAACCTATTAGTCTACCCTGTATTCCATCGTTGGTTGTTTCTTCCTGCGTATCAATTGCTAAGACAATGTAAAATTGACTATGACTAGTTGCTTTGGTGAAAACTGTAGTGGTGTGTCTTGTTTCTCAGCTGTCGGACTGTAGTTTGATTTAACGGTTAAGGTTCACACTTCTAATATTTTAAGTTGGCTTTCCTTTTACATAAAGGAAAGGAAATTGGTTGTGAGAGGAACTCTTATATAAAGAGTTATCACAAACCATGTGGAAAATTAGGGGTGAGGGAGAGAATTGCTTGAGAGTTGAGAGTCTTTTGTGAGAGGGGTGTAAATAGGAGTCATTAAAAAGGTTCAGAATTCTCTGGTTTTCTCTTATGGGTTTTTGCGGAAAATAAATGGTTAATAAAGGCCAGTAAATCTTGCACAACCTCCTAGTAAAACTTGCCCAACCACGTAAATCTGTTGTGTCTTGTCTGTGTGTGTGTGTGTGTGTGTTTTTTCACGTTGTTATTACTTTAATCGTGATTAGTTTTAGCTCTAATCATACAAACCGCACAACAGTTGGTATCAAAGCACTTGGTTCGTCATTTAGAGTAATTGGAAGACCATGGGCAAAAGGATTGATTTATTTTGTTGAAGTTGTTTGATTTTGATTCAAAAAACTTTGATCTACTTATGTGTAAAGGTAATTTCCTACATTTTGTAGGTCAATTCACAATGTCAGTAAGGGTTTTGTCGATCAATTTTTTGTGGAGATGTTTAATACAAAAATGCAGCTTCAGTCTGCGGCTAGGAAGGGTAAAGAACGTTTGAGTGCAACAAGGTTTGTTCAACGCATTTATAAGATGGTTACCAAGCTAGACAATGTTAGAGGCAGATTGACAAAACATAGAGTTGAGAACAGTCAGCCTAATCTGACTCTATCTTCCAAATAACGTTTGGTTTAACATTATTAAGGAAGATTCAATGCTGGAATTATGGGAGAATGTTATGCCAAAGAGATTAAATGTGGGTTGATTTCAATGTGAAACGAAACAAAGAAAACAAATAAGAATGAACATTTGCACAACACACACAAAATTTACCTGGTTCGGCAATATTGCTTACGTCCACGAGCAAAGACAATCAAGAAACTTTCACTATGATGAAGATTACAGTTACAAAAGGTCTCTCAAAAAATCTTGCATAAAGGACTTATATAGATCAACCCCAAATCACAATCTCATTTTTACTATGAAACCAAAAGCTTTTGATTCAAGAAATTTCTAATTTTGAGTTTCAATCGAACTAACCACCAGATTGGGTCAAGTCGGATCTTGGGATTGAGTCTTCTATAACCAATCATAGCAGATGCTCATCATATAGGATAAAATTCGAGACACAAACACAATAGAGAAGTTGGAGAAGCTGCACATAGGGAAGAGCTTGACGAACAAGCTATACTTGAAGAGGCAATTGTATGCCATAAAAATGGCAGAATGTGGGAATTTTCTGGAACATATGAACAAGTTCAATTATCTATTGATTAGCTACACAAATTTGATGTCAAGACGGAAGAAGAAGACAAAGCTCTATTGCTTATTACTTGCTTCCCAATTCATATGAGCATTCAGTGACTATGTTCTTGTATGAAAAGGATAGGTAGAGTTGGAAGAAGTCACCTCAAGGATATCATCAAACGAGATTAGGAAGAAACACAGTCTTGAGGGATCACAAGACCAAGAGTTGATGGCTCGTGAGAGTCAAAGGGAAGGCCATTGGAGAAAGAATAAAGGTTGGTTAAGATTCATGACCAAAGGAAAGGGCTAGTTGCAAAACTATAATTGCAACGTGTATGATCACTTCAGAAGGGATTGTTTGCAGTATGCTGAGAAGAAGAACGATAACATATCTTTGAATGCAACATCTTTGGTGACTATGGACCAAAACAAGGAAAATACATTGGATGCCGTCATAGCTTTTACAGTTAATACTTCTTTTAATGCATGGATATTAGATTCAGGTTGTTTAGTCCACGTTTTCTCCGTGAATTTTTTTTTTTTATATGTTCCAAGAGAAGGAGGGTGTTGTCTCCTTGGGTGATGGTTCTACTATTGAAATGACTAGTGTTGGGATAGTGAAAATCAAGATATTCAATGAGTGATTCACTCTTTGTGTGGTGTGACGTATGTCTCGAAGATGCGAAAGAATTTAATATCACTTGGCTAGTTGGACTTCAAGAGTTTTAAATATACAACTAAAGGTGCAGTTATAAAAATTGGAGGTGAACTATATTAATTTTATCACCTGGTTAGGAATATAGTTGTAAATGGAGTTTTTGTGGTGTCTACTGCAAGTTGAAAACTGAATATGTAGTGGAGTGATAGTGTTCACTGAGGGTTTCTTTTGCAATTGGTGCAAAGACGATCTCTCTTGTAGTCAGGGTAGAAGGGTATTGATTGGTTTCCAGGTGGTTGGCAATAGTGAGGTGCCAACTGAAAAGAGGACAAAACAATGCCCTTATCCCTAGTTCATTAGTTGAGTCGATTGTTGGAATCTACATGTGTTATTTCCTTATGATTGAGTCAAATGGAAATCTTTCCCATTCAATGGAGTGTACGTAGTTAGTATGTGAGGACAATGTTTGTTCATGGTTTGCAGTTTAGCAGCAAATAGGTGGACTGATTCAAGGGTAATTTGATTTGGGTTTCAGTTGCACATTGTTAATTCCTTGGTGGCACTGGACTTGCTTGGGTGTTAAAGCAAGTCTATGTGTTTAAATAGTTAAAGCCAACTAAAATTTAGAATATATAATTTTTTTTTGTTGTTTTAACCTAAATAAGCATGTCATCTACATATAAGCATATTTAAATACCAGAATCATTTTCAAATTTACTGCACATACTTATCACAGTAATTAATTGTAAACCCATTAGCCACTTACTCAGTTGTAGATAATTCATTCCTTGTTTAAGTGCTTGTTTCAAACCATACAGAGACTTAACTATCATGTACTTTATGTCCTTGTTTTGGTGTCTTAAACCTTTGGGTTATTTCATATACATTTCCTCTTCTAAGTCTCCATATAAGAATGTTTTCATTTGGTGGATTATATGTTTATGACTTTATGTGTGGATGCTATAGCTATAAGAACTCTTATAGTAGTTATTCTACTTACTGGAGAATAATGATCAACATTTTATTTTATTTTTAATTTATATCCAAGTGCTTCTGATCTAGCTTTATAATCATCTACTGAACCATTAGTTTTGATTTTTTTCCCCTCTAATATACTCACTTGCAACCTAAGGTTTTAGTTCTCAATGGTTATTCAACCAGTTACCTTGTATGAGTATGCAGTATGATTCTAATTCATCGTATATAGCTTCTTTCCGAATTACAACATCTAATGAAGTAACAGCTTTAGTGTGTGTGTACATTATATGGTCTTCATTAACTAAATATGTCAAGGATCATCTTTAAAGTCGTTTTCTTTTCTTATTCTCCTTCCTCTCATGTGTTCTACCTCCTACAATTCCCCTTAAATATGCCTTTGCTCCCTATTGGAGCTATTCTTCAGTGTAGCAGGTTAATGGCTGCTAGACTCCCAGATGAAATAATCCAACATAGCTGTTTGCACTTCACTGAAACTAAGTGAAAAATCATTATATAAAACCAGAAACAAGTGAAGAAGAAGGCATATGGGTTGTTTTCTGTGTCTAACAAAGAAAGGTGAAACCCCTTATGTAGAGGTGCTAAACATCGGTCAGGATTACCCTACACTAAATCTGACTTAAAATTTCTTGAAGCAGTAAAATGTTAGGATTTCAATATGTTCATGTTTGTGTTTGTCTTGAATCTTATCCTGTACGATGAGCATCCACTGTGATTAGTTGATGTAGGGGTCCAGGGGGATTGATTCCCCCTGGTGGCATTCGGGTCAGCGACCCAATTTGAATTATAGAAGACTCAATCTGAGACGCAACTCGAACCAAACCAGTTAGGTCAGCTAAAACCCAAAATTAGAAATTTCTTGGATCGGAAGCTTCGGTTTCCTAGTGAAAGTGGGATTGCGATTTGGACTGGTCCATATAAGTCTTTTACGTAGGATTTTTTGGGAGACATTTTTAAAATGTAATCTTCATCATAGTGGAAGTTTCTCTGGTGTCTTCACCTATGGATGTAAGCAATATTGATAAACCATGTAAATTACAGTGTGCTGTGCAATTGTTCTTTCTTGTTCATTTCACATTGCCATCAACCCTTGTTCGATCTCTATCATAACACTATGGTTGTAATGTGCAACAAGATCCAACAGTCAAGACTATTAATGCTCTTACAATCTTTAAAAGGAAAAAAAATCTGATTGGGTTTTATGAGCACCATCTCACACACGCATATCACAGCATAGCATAGTGCGGCATGTGCATGTGTTTGTTACTACATAGAGTCTCTACCTTAAACCATAATACATAAGTCTAGCATCACCTCTCATGCATAAATTGGAGAAAGATGAGGTCACTAGGTGATGCGGGACTAAACCTTTACACTTGTAAAGGTGTTGTATTGCAACAACAAAGGAACAAGAAATCTTTCCAAAGGGGGTTGGGTTCCCTCATGAGACAGTTCTTGGGGCCTGTGGGGCATCCCCAACATGAGTTGGGGGGTGGCTCAGGGTATGTACAGAGGTGTTGCCTAGGGTTCCTATGGAGGTTGGGTTCCCTCTTGGGACAGTGCTTGGGGCTTGGTGTGGCTGCACCACGATTATTTTTATATTTTATATATAAAACAAAGGAACAAGAAATCTTTCCAAACAAGGAACTCCCTAAAAAAGGAAAAATATCAATAAAAATAGAAGTTGTGATTACAAAATTTGAAAAATGAACAACAATAAAGTAAATAGGCATTAAAGTGCTAAAATTTTAAAGAAAAGGCAAATTAAACAACTTAGGTATACTTAATTTTAACCACTTAGAGCAATAAAAATACAACAAAGGTCACCAGCAAGGGGGAAAAAAGAATTCTCAAAAGTAGAAGCCCTATTTGCTTGAGGTACCATATGCGGAAATCTAAGGATGCCAATTAGATGCATAAAGGCCAGATGTGGAAGTCTAAAGATGTCTGTTAAAGAATTACACACCATCTGCTGAGTAACTCAGTTGAATGTACTAGAAAAGAAATTGTGGTAATCTAATTTTGAACAAATGTAAACATTCTTACATCATGATCACCTCTCCCCTCAAAAGGGGAAAAAAAGAAACATCCAAACACAATAATATCTGAAATAAGTTGGTGATCTTCTTCACTGTTCTTATCACCCTTGTCCCTTGTACAGATGGCTGAAAATTGTGAGTGATGCAGCTGAACGTATTGCTAGATCAAAACTTCAGCTGGTTGTCAAGCACTTCAGCTCATGAGCACTTAGTGTATATATATATATCTCAATCATTTTGCTAAATGTATCTATCCTCTAGAAGTTTGATAAGCAATTATTTTCTTGAAAATCCGTTATTTGGTTTTCAATTTAAGTTTTCAATGAATGTATGATTCTCTTCCATGAATAATCAATAAAGAATATCTCTTTTATGAATAGATATATGCTAACCATTATGATACTTAGAATCCAGAATGTAGTATCATCTTTCCTTTAGGTGTTGATCTCTCCCATAAAAGTTTTTTATGTTTTGTTTGAATTGAAATACTCAGTTAAATCATGGACCACAAGGCATGGCTTTGGAGGAAAAAGTCCTCAGAGAAGACGATTGTTGTAAGTGATAAAGCCAACCTCTTGTTGAAAGGAAATGATGAAGAGGTAATTGAAGTTTTCTTATCTGCTCAATTCAGATATTGATTATTCAACTTTTTTTTTTCTCTACAAATACTGTTGCAACTGCAAGATGAATGATTTTTTTTGTGCATCAGAATTATATTTCGGAAGTAGTATTAGCAGGAATTGGTTATACGTTATGGTATTAGAGTAAGGCTTTCTACCTAAAATATTTGTACAACCATTGATTAAGCTCTTTATGTGCCTGAGCAAATATCTAAAATTGGGCTCACTTCTTCTCCATTCAATTTCTTTGATCTATAGTGGTAATATTACTAAAAAGAAAAAGAAAAGCAAATGGAGGGAAAAAGGGAAAGGAAAGTCCCTTTTTTGCCACAATAAAGAGAAAAGATACAATTGGGTTTCAAAGGAGGGCCCCAAAAAAACCAACAGCATCCCTGCACCTGGTACAAGCCTAGAAAACCTCTTTCAGACAGAAAATTAAGAGATCCCACCTCCACCAACGACTTCTCAATGCTACCAACACAGCTCCAAGCGTCTGCCAAGATCAAGTCGAAATTGGCAAAACAAAAAACAGGATCAAAGAGCAAGAGGATGCAGCCTTGCCCTCTAACTTTTCCATTCATAGTAAATTTAAATTAGAGAAAGTGAAGAAATTAGGAAGAGATTTCTGTGGTTCTATCACAAGGAAAAATACAAACTAACAGTAAATGAGGAATCTGAGGGATCAAGAGAAGGAGAGAACCAAAATGTCTAACTACACAACACCTTCTGTAATGAACAACAATTAAGGATATGGATTTACAATTTGTCAAATCTATGAGATGCTTGAGATGACTTTGAAATCTTAAACCTATTATTTAATTTTAGTTTTTTTCTTTAATACTATCTTATCCTTAGTCCAATGTCCTCCTTTTTGATGATTGTACCACCTATATTAGCCTTTAGGCCATTTCAATGACAGGCATCTCTTTATAAATATAAATAGATCCCATATGGGCAAGGTGAATCTTGTATACATTCAAGAAGATATTGACTCTTATCTTCTTCTTTTTTTTTTTGATGAAGATATCAACTCTTATCTTCTTCTTTTTTTTGATGAAGATATCAACTCTTACCTTGGAATGACATTGTTGTAACCATGAAAGAAGTTCAAATATCTGAATACACATTACTCTATTCATGGATGGGAATTAATTTGAAAAGGTGATAAAAATGCAAATAATGTTCATTTTAATGCCATAAATTTCCATGTTGATCATGTAGTAGGCCTAGGCTTGATCCAGATCCCGTCACATCTTTGTTGACTGTGCGCATGACCCAACTATAACAAAAGTTCTTTCAGATAACCTCCAAGATTTTAGGCTTTTTGGTTAGGCAGAAAATGTCTAGAGCAAGCATAGAACAGCCTAGTTCTTTGCATTTCAGAAATAAATGCTAGTGTCTGTAAGGCTATATGTGCATTCCTTATTTGTAAGATTATTGTTCATGTGTGAATTACAACTATGAAAGACATCATATCGTGTCAAATGAGCATCTTGATATTGCTTTAAGAAGTCTTTTCTTTGACATTATTGTAATCATTTTTTGCAATTGTGTTACTGAGCAGTTCATATTTATTCCAGTCATCATTCATTGCTGGGAGAGTTGTGTATGTTTGAGCCATCTTGGTTATTTGGGATGACTTGGTTGGTGTTCACTGGCTCTAAAAAAAATATTATAATAAGAATAATATTTATTAGTGAGAATCTGTAGCTAAAGAAGATACTTATGCCAAGGATATCATTGCCTTTCAATGACAATATGAGATGCTCATGTAAAAACACTATAAGCTGCTCCACTTGAGGGGATTTTAAACTTTCCAATTATGGCAAGCATATGGTTTCTGATTTGGACATTGGATCTTCAGTTTGCAGGGACCTACATATCCGAGTTTAATGTCATGTGCTTTCTTTCATATTATCTGCGAGTTTCTGGCCAATAATTTGTTCCTGTGGTTCAAGGAAAATTATCTCAGTGAAACCGATAGAAGGTTTGGGAAAGGGTCATGAGTCTCATGAGTCATGACAGGCTTCATAATTTAGATTCAATTTGGTAAAGAGATCCAGTCAGGGAAAGGTGAGGAATGCTGATTATGGGGTAGCTGCTTAATGCCTCAGTTACAATAGTGAATAGACAAGGGGATAGTGTGTCCTCTAGTTGAAGACCCCTGGAGCAGTGGAAGAAGCCTGTGGGGGAGCCATTCACAAATACTGAAAATAATGCTGTCATTATGCACACCATTATCCACTTTACATATGTAATGGGGATGACATTGGTGGGGATATAGGATAATGTCTCTTGCTTGTGTTTCAATGAAGAATAGGCACGGTTGAGCTGCTGCACCTTTCTGATCTGATTGTTTAGCTGGGTGTTGGTTGTTATAGATTATAAAATGGTCAACATCTCTTTGGAGCTTTGTGCATGTGGGGCTATTTCATTGTTCTATGGATGGCTTCTACAACTCCTATGCATCCTTCCTATATCATAGAAGGGTAGAATTATAAGCTTTCTGAACTCTTGTGATGAGGTAGACCATCTTAATTTTTTTTTAGAGTCACTGGTCTGCAGAACTCTCCTATTTGTCATGGTGTTGCAATCATAGCAATCCAGACAACTTTGACTCTAGTTTGCCACAAGCTTGTGAAGTACATACTAACACATTTCATTTCTATTACATAAATCTTCTGTTATGCGTAAACCAAGATCTGTGATCGTATGCAACAAACAAGAAGAGAGAATAAAGTAGAAAAGCAATCACACAACAAGAGCAAGACGATTTATGTGGTTCGGCTTGAAGCCTACGTCCATAGGCGAAAACGGAGAAGAGCTTTCACTATGATCGAAGAATAGAGATTACAATGAACAGTGCTGTGCACGGAGATCGAGAAAACCCCAAAACCCTAATCTTAGCGGGTCGGATCCGGACCCCAATTCGGACACAAAACAGGTCAAAAAATTTCGGCTGTCGGGTCATATTCAGGTTTTTCAAATCGTCATCTCGGGTTATATCTCAAGTTGAATACAAGACAAACCCAATAAATCTCCACCTTGGTTTGAATTCTACCAAGATTACATAGTAAGAAACACTCTACTTCCATCTTCTCCACACAATCTCGAAGGGTAACTCTATATACTACAAACTCCAATCAAATCCAAGCAATGCTTAAACTTGAGACCTGGAAGTGGTTTGGTAAACATATAAGCTGGATTATCTTCAGTTCCGATCTTTTTTACTGCAATCTAACCCTACCCAATGATCTCCCTAATGAAGTGATATCTGACATCTATATGTTTCGTCCTCTCATGGTACATCTGATTTTTAGTCAGATGTATGACACTTTGACTATCACAATGCACTGTAGTCAAGCCCTTTCTTAGACCAAGCTCACCAAACAAGCCTCTCAACCATATAGCCTCCTTCATTGTTTCTGTCATTATCATATACTCAGCCTCAGTAGTAGACAAAGCAACTGTACTCTGCAATGTTGCTTTCCAACTAACTGCACAACTAGACAAAGTGAATACATATCCTATTAGAGATCTCCTGTCATGATCACCTGCATAGTCTAAATCTACAAACCTAATTGTGTAACCATCCAAATCACCTGTTTTATTAAACATCAAGCTAACATCTGTATTGCCTATAAGATATTGAAGTATCCACTTCACTGCCTGCCAATGTGCATTCCCTGGATCACCCATATATCTACTAACAACACTGACAGCATATGAAATATCATGACGTGTACAAACCGTACCATACATGAGGCTCCCAACTGCACTAGCATAAGGAACATGAGACGTACTCCTTCTCCTGCTTTGTCTGTGGTGACAACTCTGCTGAAAGCTTGAAGTGAGTAGCTAATAAAGTGCTCACAGGTTTAGCATCCTGTATCTCAAAATGCTCAAGTACTCTCTCAAAATAATTTTTCTGAGACAAGTACAGCTTTCATGCTTCTCTGTCCCTATGTATCTCTATACCCAAAATCTTTTTTGCTACCCCCAAGTCTTTCATCTCAAATTCACCACTAAGTTGAGATTTTATTTTGTTGATTTCAGACATGTCTTTACCAGCAATAAACATGTCATCAACATAGATAAACAAGTACACAAAAGAGCTATCTGGAAGCCGTTTAAAGTAAACACAGCTATCATACTGGCTCCTCAAAAAATCATGCTCAAGCATAAAAACATCAAACTTCTTGTACCACTGCCTTGGAGATTACTTCAGTCCATACAAAGACCTTTACAATAGGCACACATGGTCTTCTTTTTCTGGAATCACAAACCCCTCTGGCTGCTGCATGTAAATTTGCTCTTCAAGCTCACCATGTAGGAAAGCTGTTTTGACATCAAGTTGCTCCAACTCCAAGTCAAACATAGCAACCATGACAAGCATTTCACGAATGGAACTATGTTTCACTATAGGTGAGAAAACTTCATTAAAATCCACACCCTCCTTTTGCCCATAGCCTTTTGCAACCAAACGTGCTTTTTATTTTACATTGTCAACACCAGATGTCCTCTCGTTCTTCTTGTAGACCCATTTATAGCCTATGATCTTCTTCCTGGCTGGTGGTTTAACTAATTTTCAGGCTTGATTTCTGTAGAGAGACTCCAACTCTTCATTCATAGCAACCACCCAATGCACACTTTTGCTGTTTATAACAGTTTCATGGTATGTAGGTTTCCTGTATTCAACATCCTCTTCTGCAACATTCAATGCAAAAGCAACCAACTTTGTATAGCTGCTATACTTATTTAACGGTCTAATATTTCTCTTTTGTGTCTTAGTAGCAACATTGTACTGTGGTTCCTCCTGTACAACCTCTTCATTAGAATGTTACTCATCCTCCTCCTCAGGCTGAATAGAAGTGCTTTTCTGCACCTTCCCAGAAACATCAAACTCAAGCTCTACCTATTTCTTGATACCCTGTTCTATCCCTGCATCAACAACCTCATTTTTTTGGTTTAGCATAGAAGATTCATAAAAATAACATCACTGCTAACAATGAACTTAGGTGACTTGGGTTTAGTGCACCATAACCTGTATCCCTTCACACCAGATGTATAACCCAGAAAAATATACTTCTTAGCTCTAGGTTCCATCTTACCTTTATTAACATGGGGATAAGCTGTACAACAAAAAATGCGTAAACCAAAGTAATCTACAGGAGTGCCAGACCAAACTTCATGGGGCGTCTTGCACACATTGACCGTTGATGGAGATAGGTTCACTAAGTGATAAGCTGTAGTAATTGCTTCTACCTAGAACTCTCTTCCTAGCTCACCATTAAAGAGTATGCAGCGAGCTCTCTCAAGTAATGTTTTGTTCATGTGTTCTGCCACCCTATTCTACTAAAGAGTATGCCTAACAATGCGGTGTCTCACAATCCCCTCATTTCTACAAGACTCATCGAACTCTCTTGAACAAAACTCCAACCCATTATCTATTCTTAGTCTCTTGATCTTCTTGCCTATTTATTTCTCAATCATGCTCTTCCACTATTTAAAGTTTAGAAACACCTCATCTTTCTATTTCAAAATGAATACCCAGACCTCCCTAGAGAAGTCATCTATGAAGGTTAACATGTAGCGAGAACCACTATTTGAAACAACTCGAGAAGGGCCCTAAAGATCCGAATGAACATAGTTCAATGTTCCTTTTATCCTATGAATAGTAGTACTGAACTTCACTCTATGTTGTTTCCCGAACACACAGTCCTTAGAAAAATCCAACTTCACTGTCTTCTGACTACCAAGCAAACCTTACCTGCTCAACATAGTCATCCCCCTCTTACCCATATACCTAAGCCGCATATGCCAAAGGCGGGTAGTGTTTGAATCAATATCTATAGATGCTGAAACTGTTGCTGCCCCTGAAACTGTACTGCCCTGCAACACATATAAGTTTTCATTCTTCTGCCCTTTCATCACCATCAGTGCACCCCTTGTCACTCTCATGACTCCACCTTCAATGGTACACTTACATCCAATAGAATCAAGAGTGCCCAATGAGATTAGGTTCTTCTTCAGGTCTAGTATATGTCAGACGTCTGTCAAGGTCCTGACAATGCCATCATGCATCCTAATTTAAATTGTCCAAAATCCTACAATCTTACAGATCATGTTATTTTCCATCAAGACTGTACCGCCATTCACCTCCTTATATGTTGTAAACCAATTTCGGTTCAAGCACATTTGAAAGGAACAATCTGAATCAAGGATCCACTTCTCATCAGTACATACACTACAATGAGAAATAGCAAGGACATTATCAGAACCATCAGAATTGTCTTTTGATACACCTGTTACCTCTTTCCCCTTCTCCTTGAGCTTTGGGCAATCTGTACGAAAGTGCCCAAACTTATGGTAGTAATGAAATTTGTAATTCTTTGATCTAGATTTAGATCTGAATTTTCCTTTTTCAAATGAACTTCTTTCTTTCATCCTTCTTCTAGCCACCAACCATTTCGCCTGGCTATCATTCTCTTCTACAAACACTATTTTTCTCAATTCTCTAGAATGTAAGGATGCTTTGACATCCTTCATGGAAATTGCATCTTTCCCATAAAAAAGGGTAGTGATGAAATGCTCATAAGATGAGGGTAGGAAACACAAAGGAATTAAAGCCTGATCCTCATCATCCACTTTTACATCTATATTTTTTAAATCTATAATAACTTTATTGAATTCACTAGATAAGTCTTTAGTGACATACCTTCTCTCATCCTCAACGTATAGAGGCGTTGTTTGAGATACAACCTATTCGTGAGAGATTTTTTTAGGTACAGACTCTCTAATCAAAGCCACAATCCAGTCGTTGTCATCTCATTAGCAACCTCTCACAGAACTTCATCAGACATGCACAATTGAATCGCATTAAGTACCTTGATGTCAAGTTCTTCTCGTTCATCTTCTTTCATCGTCACGGGTAATTTATCCTTCCCTAACAACGTCTTATACAATCCTTGTTGTGCCAGCAACGTGCGCATATTAACGTGCCAGAGACAAACTATTCTTCCCATCAAACTTCTCAACTTCGTACTTTGCCGCCATTGCAATGATCAACCGAGCTTTGATACCAGTTTGTTATGTGGAAACCTAAATCTGGGATCGTATGCAACAAAGAAGAAGAGAGAAAATAAAGCAAACAACAATCGCACAAAGTGAACAAGACGATTTACATGGTTCAGCCTGAAGCCTACGTCTATGGGCAAAAATAGAGAAGAGATTTCACTACGATAAAAAAAAGATTACAATGAATAGTGTGGTGGCATAGAAATCGAGAAACCCCTAAATATAAACCCCAAAACCCTAATATCCGCAAGTCAGATCTGGACCTCGAATCGGATACAAAATGGGTCAAACAATTTCAGTCG
>JAOXJP010260075.1:0-21099 GCA_025762735.1 Platanus orientalis | reverse complement strand
GGTGATCTTTGGGCTGTTAATTGAATTGTTCATAATTAATCATGAAAGATCGAAAAGAAAAGAACAACTAACATACTGTCCTACCAGGTTGGACCAAGCTTTGTTGTTTAGTTCAAAAACTCTGATTCAGATTTTAAAAAATTGTTTAATGCCCATATGATTTTTCTACGACAAAGGAGAAGATTCATGTACTTGAAACGGAATGCTTTTCCTCTTCATTGACGACTAACGACTAAATCGCAAGATCCTCTTATGTGCCATGAAAAAAAAGAGAAGAATCGTGGAATAGTGGGAGGGATATTAGGAGAGTGATGAATGGAATAGGAAAGGGAATCAGTCGCCCAATTTGGTGGGTTAGGGGTATTAAAGGAATATTTTAAATATCTTAACAGTTAACTACCTCGTTTTTTACAAATTTACCCATAAAAAAACCAATTTCAGAAATAGTTTTTTTTACCTCATTATCTGGCAATTTTGCCAAAACTTAGAACCAATTTGGGAAAAATCTTTCTTTTTTTTTTTTTTTCTTTCTTTTGATTGATGTATAGTTCCCACTTCCCATATAGAGATGGCAGTGTGCGTGGGCACCTTCTTGGGTTTCCTTGGGTATCCTGTTGTAGTAGTACGGGTGGTAGTGATCTGTGAGAAAATCAACAGAAAATGTAAGAGAGATGCACCACCAAAAAAGAGAGAGAGAGAAGAAGAAGAAGAAGAGGAGGATTGCATAGCTTGCTACCAAGAAAGAATGGAAAGGTTTTTTCCTTTACAATTAGAAAACATCTATAAAATACTTTTCTTCTATGTTCATCAAAAAAATATATATATTTACAAAATACTAGCACATGAAATAAATAGTAAATGAGATGGGGAAAGACACCAAGAATCAGAAGAAACAGGATTCTAATGGAATTTCTACGTTATGTATTAATTATGTACTTCGTGAACAACATAATGTGCAGTTCCTTTTGGACAAAAAAACAGGAATCTGTAATTCTGTACTTGCATTGCATGAACCAAAACTGAAGCTCCAATTGCATATGTGAATTATTTAGTCTGTAAGCCTCCAAATATTGTTAATCTCAATGAATAATTCTAATCGGCACTATATTAAAAGAGTCCCACTCAATCTGAAGAACTGACAATAGGATGCACTTAATTGATTCAGCAAGCAGAAGTTGAACTTGGTACATCATTGGCCATCCCATGTCTGGACCCGGACAAAGAGGCTCAACAGGTAATTACCCGGTTATGTTATGTTTATTCAAATTCTTTGTTCGTCACAGATACTTCAATAATTAGAACAAAACTTGAAAAAATAAAAAAGAACAGAAAGTTATCATAAAAAGTGATCCTTAAAAACAGCCCACATCGCTCAACGTAAATTGGAAAAGCTAACCCATACCTGTTAATCGATTTGCATCCTTTATTGCCCTTTCTCTATCCTTATTTCGTGATGCTTTTTCTCTGTTTTATTTTCCTTATGCTACTCTAGTAAAAATCGAAGATGGGAGAAGCCTTGATATTATTAAAAGAATATCTTTTCAGTTATGGAGACAAAATCTAATAATCCTGTCTCTTCTTTACTCCTCGTTGTTTTACCTCCCCGGTGAACGTCGATCTGTTTGTCTCTGCTTTTTGTTTCTTTACTCTAATTAATGAAATCTTCAACAAAAAAGAAAAAAGAAAAAAGAAAAAAAAATCCTTCACCTCAGTTATTACAGCAGAATTGCAGAAAGAAGAGAAAAAGAGAAAAACATAACAACAGAGAGATAAACGACATGCCTATTTCTTGTCTTCCCCGCAGTCGAGAGACAGAGAGAGAGAGAGAGAGAGTTGAGACTGAGATCTCCCCACTCAAAGACAAGCTTTAGGGCAAGCAAAGACTAATCAGGTTTAAGCCGGAGGAGTCCAATAAGGCTGTCAACGAGCTAAGTTGAGCCCATCTCAGATTGGGCTCGTCACCCTATTGGGCTCTGGGCCTCTGGCTCTTGACAAACCTAAGGTGTGGAGCCCTGTTTTGATAGTTAATCACTATTAATTTCAAATGATGCAATAGATGAACAAAGTACATCAGGGCTATTGAAGCAAAAATTCATTGGAATGATCCTCTTTTAAGCTGAAATTCACTGTTAAATCAAAATCTTTTAAGCTGCTGCTTGTCTCACAAGCAAGAAGAGGCGTAGCCGATTTGGGAGTTTCCTATATAGGCCTATAGCAAAGTACTGAAAAAAAACAAAAACAAACAAACAAACAAAGAACTCCTTTAATTTTTTGAAACACACGTAATATTTAATTAACATCAAGTCCAATATAATTATAAGGTGTTCTTTTTTTTTTTGGGGGGGCGGGCGGCACTATAGTGTTCTATACTTCTAATCAACTATTGAAATTTAATAAATAAAAAAAAAAGAAGAAGAAGAAGATGATGATATCAAGGGCAGGTGGTGCAATGGAAGCATAAGCGGCCAAGCAGCTCATCAAGGTATTTCGCAGTCACCACCACCATTGTTGGGTATGTTGGTGCCATGGCAAGGTCCGGATGGCGGCACTGGACCTCGAACTAGACTTTCATTTCCGCAATTCCCACCACCATTACTGGGTATGGTTGTGCAATGGGAAGGTCCAGACGGCGGCACCGGCACTCTGTCAAGATCTTCAGTCAGTGATCGCCACGATCTTTCAAGAGGCCTTGCCGTTGCAAAGTCCCTGCAACTCAAAATCAAGATGATAAAGATGGACATCTTTGCCAACCTCCGAGGAATTCCTCTAAAAAACTTCATTTTAATGGAAAAATAGAAGGGCAGATGATTTTTGTGCTCTTGGAGAAAAATATAAGATTAGTTGAAAGGAGGGAGAGAGAGAGAAAGGGAAGAGGAACGGGGAACAATAAGAAGATGAAGATGACGTCGACCGTTATTGAGTTGGCGAGAAGGAATCAACGTACAGGGCACATGGAGAAGGAGACAAGAATCCCAGCTTTGTCTGTGTGAGTGACTAATAGCGGCGCCGTTGCAAACTTTATGAAAGATACACGGTCAACACTAGCCTTTTACCCCCAAAACAACACATATCTGTTCATAATTCACCATATACATTACAGAGGCATTTTTATCACGGAGCATTTGCTTCGTATGTTGAATGCTTGTTTCTGGCTATATTCCATGCTTTTTGGGGTTTAAGTCTTTGATCTTAGATGGGTGACTTTCTTGAATCATTACCCTCCTTTCGGATCCAAATGAGGTGGCTCTTTGGTCGGTTTGTGGGTTCATTCAGGATTGTTTCTTTCTTATCAGATCTTTTGATTACGTTGGTTGTAATCATGTACCCTCCTTTCGGATCCAAATAAGGTGGCTCTTTGGTCGGTTTGTGGGTTCATTCAGGATTGTTTCTTTCTTATCAGATCATTTGATTACGTTGGTTGTAATCATGTTAAACGTTGCTAATTGGACTGCTAACCTGTAGTTAAGCACAGTTTAGGTGCAAAAACTATTTTGAGTTGGTCTATGTATCCTCCTCTCTGATTGAAACATGATCTTTTTTTTTTTTTTTTTTTTTATTTTTTATGTAGTTTGCTTGGGGCAGCATTCTTCTTTTCCTTAATACATATGGTTTGACGTTTTTGTCAAAAATAAATAAAAAATTTGTGGTGTGTAATAATTGGAATTTTTGTTATAATTCTTAGGGGAAGGTATCTGGTACACCCATTTTGTCTGTCCCCAAGTAAATAGTGTCCAAATGAAAAATAGGCCACCCAGGATGTATAGGGTTAAAACCATTAAAAAAAGAGAGAGAAAGTGTTCAAATGAACATTTACTCCCTTCTTAAAAGAAGCACCAAATTCAAAAAACCATCACCTGTCAGCCTGTGGTGTGGGCACACAGGGGAACAAACAAATTTGGGTATAGCAAATCCTTTCCCATTCAATATAACCCAGAACCAACAATAATTTCTCGTTGTTGTCGAGCCATCCACTGACCAATCAGCAAAAAACATTCACGAGGCTCTTGACTACTAGTGGTCAACGAGATCTTTTCTTCTAGGGTGTTGCACTCTTATTTAAATTGAGTGGTAAGGGATCTTCCAGTGGGCATGACTTTTACGCTATGGGCTTTGGCTTAACTACATTATTAAAATATTATAGTATGGGATATCATCCCATGTTTACCCAGTATTTTTTTATTTTTTTTTGGTATGGATGTTTACCCAGTATTTGATACCAAGATTTTCCAAGGTCCAAGCAATGTTCTCAGCGTTCTAGAAACTCCTAACATGCATGTCCTATAAGTCCTATTTTATTCCCTAAAAGATAACAAAAAATGGCTCATTAGCAGTTCTTAATTAGAGGACAATTGGAAAATCTCCAACCAAAAATTAATGAAACATAGACGGTTTGGATTAGATCTTCAATAAAAAAAAAATCAGGTGGGTGAGCCAGGCAGATGTGTGCTTAACCGAGTGAGAAAATAAGCTGTTAAATATGTGATATAAAATTTACAGCTGAAGGAATCTTTTATGATTTAATGGCTGCAATTTGAACTTTTATTTTGAAATATCCTAAGAAGTCTAAGAAAAGAAGTTGATTGTGAGAGATTTATATATAAAGAGTTGTTATTGATAAGGTTGTGAGTGAGAAAGTAAGGGATTGAGATGCATATGGATTAAAGGGCTTGAATTTTGGGAGATGGCTTAAGCAGGTTATCTTCTTCATGTGTAGAGGTGGTGGATCCACAGCAATGGATGAGTCCCACATGGGGGATCTTCCGAGCCAGAAAACAACATGATCGAATGATGATTAATTATCCAATTAGATGGTTCGCCCGACAAGATGAGGCCCATCAAACACTGGGTCCCACCTAGCGTGAACCATCAGTATTTGAATTCTTTGTGGAGAAAGGTGACAAGAAAGGGATCTTCCGAGCCAGAAAACATGTTCGAATGAAGATTAACTATCCAATTAGATGGTTCGCCCGACAAGATGGGACCCATTGTTGAACCATGTTCGAATGAAGATTAACCATCCAATTAGATGGTTCGCCCGACCAGATGGGACCCATTGTTCCTAAGTGTGAACCATCATTATTTGAATTCTTTGTGGAAAAAGGTGGCATGAAAGAAGGGATAAAAAAAGAAGGTGGATACAAAAAAAAGTTGGAGAAAAATAGGTTCTAGCCTGTATATATTATAGGTCAGGGATATGATAGCTAGTTGCAATGAGATTAGTTGAATCCCCTATAGTCATCTTCAACAAATCCCGAGTAAGAACATCGATAATTAGAATCAAACCCCGTTGATTTCCCTAACCACCAAACATAAACCTCATATTTCAAACTTGTCAGTAACTTTTTTTTTATTATTATATTTGGATAAGCAATCAAAGAAAAGGCAGTTGATTATTTGAACTCTTTGTGGAGAAAAATGGAATGAAAGAATACAGGTGGATGGATTAGAGTGAGGGGATTTAGGTAATTTTATACTAAACGAGTGTGGTTTATGGTCTTGAGCAATGACGATCATGACCAGTCATGGCAAGTTATATATATATATATAACTACTATATCACCTATGTTACACAAATAGTGCATATTCTTATTAGTTTGGACGGTCCGATTAGGGGACCAAATGTAGGGAGATATGTTTGACAAAAAATATTCTAAAATGAATGATCTTAACCACTTGACAAATAGATCTTTATATCTAGGGTTCAGCCCTTGTCTTTATGGCTGTCCAAAAAGGATACCTTTGAATGGGTGATCAGGATGGCTGTCCAAAAAGGGCGCATATAGGGCTCGATTGTTGGGTTTGAAACATCTCCGGTCTTACTGAAGATATATCATGCCACTATCAATTAGCGTGTGTCATAATGCCCAACAAAGAACGTTTAGTAAATGGGTTGAATGGGGGTATGATTGGTGGGAAAAAATGAATTGTATTTTTCAAAACTTGTAATTCACTTTTTTCTTTCAATAGTGTCCTACCACTGGTTAGACAGTCTAGTTGGATTGATGCTGGCGTCATATTGTCCATTCAATATTCTTCTGTTTGTTTTCTTGGCTGGTAATATGGTTTTCAAACCGTCGACTTTTAGGGAGGTCCAAAAATCAGATGGTTCAACTTAACTTATCAAAAACTTGTACTTAGAGGGTATTTTATTTATTTTCTGTACTGAAGAATTTTCAAAGATTGGACTCACATCCTCTGTGCTGGGAAAAAAGTGCACCACCATGAGCCGAGACACAAAGGGGGTGGTGGGGTTGCAAAGAGTGTATGACCCCCCCCCTCCCTTTGTGTCTTGGTTCATGACGACACACTTTTTCCTTGGCACAGAGGATATGTGTCCCAAACAACACAGTAAGCCGAGGGGTGGCAATGGATAAGTCATGTAGTAATTAACATGTCCATTGGACTGAGAGCAAACAAAATCTAGAACAATTCACACGATTGATAGACATATTCTTCAATAAATGACTAGGAAATGTGGCTCAGCACATCAAATCTTACCGGCTTCATCGGCAAGTTTGAATGAAGAGTCAATAAAAAGTTTAACAAATCACCAACCACCGTCCCCAAAAGTCACAATTAAACCCAACCCTTTTGTCCTAATACTGCAGTCAAGGAATCCACACTGCCGGACCGTTACCCCACCGCCAAAGTCACATTATAAATTTATCACCCATCCCTTTTGTCTAATACTGCACTCAAGGAACACCCCAGCCCCCCAAAGTCACATTATAACCCATCCCTTTTGTCTGATACTGCAGTCAAGGAATCCACATTGCATTGCAGGTCCGTGGTGGTGAGTGATAAAGCATCTGACTAGCACGATTGTAACAATCCCTTCAATCTCTCTATCTTTCAATCTAGTTGACTCAACTTTCTTAGGGTTCAATGATTCTCCGCATATTAGTTGCAACAGTTCCTTGATTCTCTTATTTCTGAATTGTGTTTTTAAATTTTAAAGTTCGAATATTGAAATCCCTAAAATCTAGGATATTTAAAATTATATTAACACATGTACATTCGTTTGAAAAGTTAAAGGAAAATCAATTTGTTTCATGGTAGAAGAATTGTTTGTTTAACGACACCTCTTGTTTTTGTTTCTTTCCCTCTCTGCTTCAATGGCATCTGGATCTTCTTCCTTCTCCAACATTTTTCATGTGGTTACACTCGAACCAATTATATGATGTGGTTAGCCCAGATTCCTCCGTATCTCAAAAGAAGCAAGTTGGTTGTCAACATTGATGGAATGAAGCCATGTCTGACCCAATTTTTGGTTGTTGATGACAAAACTAGTACTACAGTTGATCCAAAATTTCTCGAATGTTAGGAGTTGCATAGTTGGATTAATCCTACATTTACCCCAAGTGTATTATCCACGGTAGATCATCTCTCCACATCAGGCGACGTTGGGTCTCTCTTGAAAATCGTTTTGCATCACAATCCCGAAGTCACATTTTACAACTGAAAAATCAGTTATGAAACTACAAACAAGGTTAATTTGTCGATCTTGGATTACCGATTGGATGATATAGATATATAATACCTTAGATAAGTGTTGTTGTACTAGATCATTCCTTGTACATATATTTATATATTGAAACAACCCCCAAGAGTTTCTCTCCTTGATGCCCCTTCACCATTTTTGTTAGAATTCTCATTGGCGATGGATACAGACGACTGCGAATGTAAATGCAAAGTGTGCCTCTCGTCATCATCGTCAATAGTGCTTACCGTGTTCTTGTGGAACTAAGCATTTGCTTGCAAACGAATGTGTTTTTGCTTCCAAAGCTTAGCCTTTGCTTCTGGCGATCAGAAATAAAATGGCTGCAACAAGTTTATTTTTTGCCCGTTTATTGGATTCCTCCTTCTCCTAATAGAAGTAATTTCTATCTATTTCAATGGCAAGTTCATCATCTACCGTCAACTTCAATACACTTGTTAGCATGGTTTCAATTAACCTTAATCAGGACAATTTTGCTCTAGAGAATGCAAATTTTACCAGCCCTTTACAGTCATGATTTATTTAAGTTTGTTGATGGCTTTTTTTTGGTACCAAGTACATTGATGCTAAGGATGAACCCTCCACAAATAAGATCAATCCAGAGTTTATGCAATGGAAACGGATCGATTAATTGCTATCAAGCTGGATCACTGCCACTCTTACTGAACCAATTCTTGGGCAACTCATTGGTGTTACCACTGCTTATGAAATTTGGACAACTCCTGAAAAGGTTTGTTCATCTCAATCTCAGCCTCGAATTTATCGTCTCAATCAACAACTTTAGGATGCTAGTATAAAAGGTATTTCAATGCTTAAATATTTGAATAAAATTACATCAATCTCTAATCAATTGGCAACTACTCAATGTCCTTTGTCAAATAATGATCCAGTACAACAACACCTATCTTAGGTATTATATATCCATATATAGGACCTAATCTTATTTATTGGACATAATCTTATTCATTGGAGCCCAAAATGCCATCAATCATTTCTCGGTTTTCTACTGAAGCAGAGTATCAGTCATTAGCCCACACAACTGCTGACATCTCTTGGCTTCAGTCTCTTATACGTGATCGTGGTGTTATTTTTTTAATCACTACTATTGTTTCTTTGTGATAGTTTAAGTGTTACGTACATAGTTGCAAATCCATTGTTTCAAATGTTTGTACATGTCACATTGAAATTGATTATCATTTTATTCATGAACGTGTTGTTTGTGGGTCTATTTGTTTTTGTCTTCTCTCCGATGATAAACAATTGACAGATATATTTACAAAAATACTTTTTATTGTTCATTTTTCAGGAATTACAGTTTAAACTGAACATGGTAACCGCGCCGCTCAGCTTAAGGGGGGTGATAGGATGATGTGGCTGTATAATACCTTAGTTGGGTGTTGTTGTACTGGATCATTCCTTGTACGTATATTTATATACTGAAACAACCCGTAAGGGTTATCTTCTTCGCTCAAATTCTTTGAATTACATTGATAAAATAAACAATAATGCAGATAACTTAGCTCTTGCCAGAAAACTAGTTGATGATGATGATTTTATCATTTTGATTATGAATGGAGTTGGACCTACTTTTGAATCAACAGTCAATTTGGTTCGGGTAAGGGATACTACAGTGTCTCTTAATGATATCATAGAACTGGAGCGTTGAAATAAGACTTGAAAGAGCATAATATTCTTCCAATATCTTATTTAAGTAGGTCCATAAATCAGATTAGATCAGGTTAATTTATCAGAAACTTGTAATTCGGGACACTATTATAGTTTACGCAGTATTTTTTATTTTTTACGGAAGAATTTTTAAAGACCAAACAATGTGGTAAGCCTTCTATAAACTCCAAAGCGATAGGTACAAAGAAACAGCTGTCAAGTTTTACTCCCAAGTACATGGTCTTTAATTTGTAGATAACAATGCTTTACGTGCTGGATTGTTGAGAGCACATAAGTTCTTTGCATGGAAGATGACCCCACGATTAATTGGAATGAGAGCAACAAGAATCTAGAACAATCCACACGATTTAGACATATTCTTCAATAAATGACTTGGAAAAGTTGGTCAGCGTATCAAGCCTTAAAGGATTCAATGACAAGTTTGAATGAAGAGCTAATAAGAGGGGATGTCCACCGACTCTCTTGCCCGTACAACCCAAGCACGCTTGGATCCCGTACAACCCAGCGTGTCCTCTGGTTAATTAATATCTTCCTGTTTTCACCAACCACAAAAAAAAAATAAATAAATAAATAAATAAATAAATAAGAAGAGGGGACGCTGATTTTTATTTTGTGGAGTCACGTCACGCATCACCCAACCCTTTCTCTAATACTGCAATCATGTAATCCACGTTGCAGATCTGTGGTGGTGAAACCCACATTGCAAGTCCGTGGTGGCGAGAACACATGATATCCCCCTTTTTTCTCTAGTCTTTTCACACACGCATAAAGAGTGATATTTAGAATTTTAATAATAAAATTATAATTTATTTTTATTAGTGTTAAATTTAGTAAGGCCATGGATCCTTGATTCTAATAGGCATCAACTCCGAAAGTGGGAGGTTCAAGCCTGTGGATTGTTGAATGAGAGTTTTCTACTGGTTTAAGGCTTTAAGCTGTTGAGCTTCAGGAAAGTCCTCTTGGGTTGAGTTGTGATGATGATGGTATGATGTGGAGAGGGTCGTCAGTTTGTGTACATTGCACACTGTTGAATGCCTTCCTTGTTTTTTTCTTTTTTCTTTTTTCTTGGGTAAGGATGTTCTGTCCAGGATTTGGTGCCTTGGATGGTGTGTAAGACACCAGGGCCATCATATGGAATAAAATGCATATTTCATATTTAAAAAAAATGCAACACCCACCAATTTTATTCCATGCGATTTTATTCCATCCTGGACACCAAATCCTAGACAGAACATCCTTTCCATTTTTTGTTATTGAAATAATGTTTTGTCAGGATTTGATGTCCAAGATGGTGCCCAAGACACGAAGGGACATCACATGGAACAAAATGGGTGGAACTTTGATGACGACATTTGTCCTCTTTTTCTTAATTAAGGAAAAGGCAATAAACCCCTCTCTTTCTTTTTTTCTGTGGGCGGGAATTTTGTTTTTTTTTTTTTTTTGGATAGATGAAAAGAAGAAATAACAAAACTTTTTTTTTTTTTATTTTATGAGTAGCTTACTTTATCAAAGGAGCAATACAAGAGCAACGACCAAGATGGTCAGCAAACAAGAAAAGGAGAAAAAACCTCACAAAAGCAAATTATAGCCTTCTAGATTACTGCCATGTCATCAGTAAAAAGTGTCTTCACCTTACCATCCATGGTAAACTCTACTCCCCTACAGTGTAAGAATAAGGGAAGTGCATACTCAAGAGACTGGAATCTTACCAGAAGAGTAAATTGAGATGAAGAATTTGAATGTCCTTCCCAACCATCTCTCTCTAGCTTCTCCGTTTTCCTCAATACATGATCCATTGAATCTTGTTGGTATTGAATTGTTCTGCATGAAATTGTTGGTTGTCAATAATAATTATTTTCTTTTGAAGTTGGCACGTGTGCGGGTCTTTCTAATTCGGACTATCAAAAGGGTATCAGGTTTGGTAATGCCTCTAGACCGAGAACTTTTACACTAGATAATGGCACCCAGTGCAGACAATGTAAAGAATAATTTATTTAAAATTAAAAATAATACAATGCTGGTTACAGGGATACATTCAAATGATAGATTAATCGTTGTCTATCCTCTCGAAATGGAAAAGATTTTGTTGAATCTGATCCTTCGAGTAAGGGCAGATTATCCGCTATTCTTCTCCTGGAAGCATCTCGTTGAATCTGGTTTCGTGAATAAGTCAGATTAGCCAATGTCCTTATCTCTAGAAGAACTTCGTTGAATCTGATTCTACGAATGACACAGATTGACCACTATCCTTCTCCTTGAACAGTTTCGTTGAATCTAGGTCTGCAGTGTAATCGAATCACTCAAGATAAGGGATTTGAATCACCATAGGGGTTAACTACTGCTAAGCCTAATATAAAGCTACAACTACTGATAAGATGTAAAATTTGTTGATAATGATTGTGTTATTTTTTTGTTCACTATATCTCTTTATTTATAGAAGTCAATCAGCGATGCTACTGTTACTGCTCCACGTTTGTTACTCAACTGTTTTTTCAGTTTAAATCATAGACCACTTTGTTCACTAACTGGGTCATGTGTTTTTAACATGGTACTAGTGGGGCCCTCTTTTGCATTTCATATTCCATCTAGCGAGGCCCTCTTGCACAACCATCTTGCCTACATGTTTCTTTCCACGTGTCTCTCCTTTACTGGTGGACTTCAAATATGTGCTAACAAATGCCCCCCCAAACGTGTCTGCTTTGAATCATGACTAGACACGTGTTGGCGTCCCGCCATTTTCTAGTACGGGTGCAATCACATCAGCTGTCACCTATAAATGTGATTTTTATTTCAATTGACGTCATTTTCCAACGCTTCCTCTGCTCTGAACTTCTTCGTCTTCTTTCTTCTATTTCGCCTAATCTTCCCTCTGTTTTTTATGGCTCACGTGAAACAAGTTGCACCTATTGTCGTTGAATCTAAAGGAGCCTCTTTTCCAACTGGCCAACTAGAGGAAGAAGGGGAGATTCCTATGGTTAAGACGGAAACCACCTTGGTCGCGGTAAAACGCCTATGTGCCTTGAGTGTAAGTGATAACGCCATGTCTATGGCTATCTTCGTTGACTTTCCAACTCCAACCTCTCTCGTTACGGCATGGGTCATGCCTTTCTGAAAGAGACCCCACCTCAGATGTCTCACTATTTTCCAATCAACCTTCATAGAGCACCTTTATTCCATTCCAAGGCTATTGATTAGGGCGAATAGGAGAAAAGAGTTGAACCTGGTTCCTGGTATAAATCCAACCGTTTTTGGGCTGACTGGGTAGATCGCATGCTTTCTCAAAAGCAGGAGAAATGCGAGAAGCTGGGTCTTGATGGAGCTATCTTGTCTTCTAAATTAGATATGCCCTTCAACCAATCTCTCCTTTTTGCGTTTTTGACATTTTGGTCTCCTACTTCCAATTGTTTTTACTCCCGGAGGGTCCCATGTTAGTGACATTGGCTGACATTTATCATCTGCTTAATCTCCCTACTGATGGTGACATCATTCTCCCCAATTTTTCTGATCCTTCGCGATCTTTCTTTTGTTGCCCTTCAGAATCTTCTCGTTTGTCTTACACCACTTTCCCTACCCATGAAATGAGTAGGTCTGGCAGCGAAATCACATTCCAAGAGAAATGTTCTTTTTATCTTTATTGGTTGTGCAAATTCTTAGTTTGTTCATCCTCGAAAAGGATCACTTTAGGGTATGCCCCTATTGCTACAGCCCTGGCCTTGAACCGTCGATTGGCCTTGGGCCCTTTTATTCTTGTTGTTCCCACACTTCCGGCTCCTTCTCGACCAGGTAAGCAGCCTAATATTGGTCTGAGGAAATCCAATCGCTAAGAAGGCATCAAGGCTTTGACCATGAATGACATGTTTACCCAATAGAAGGCGGTTGTTTAAGCTATCAAAGTTGAGCATCAACCCAAGGGAGAGGGTGGTCTAGCAAGAAAGAAGCGGAAGGCTGTCGTCTTATCTACTGAAAACCAATTACGACAGGAGCTCGAAGAGAATGAAGGTTCGAGTTGAAGAAAAAGACTAAAGCACTGAATGATGATTTGGCTTGTTCATGGGAGAAGCAGAGAGTTGCATATGAGAAAAAGAAGGAAGCGAAGAGGTTGAAATTTGAGGAAAAAGAAAAAAGAAAATAGGAAGAGAAGAAACAAAAGAAAGAAGAAAGAAGGAAAAATAAACAAAATCTTGTAAATCAACAGATAAGTGCAGATAAGGATCGAGAAAAAGAGCTACAGAGAAAAGCACAAAAAGAAAGCGACAAGAGAGAGGCGGATAGGAGAGAAGAAGAAACAGACAGGAAGAAGGAACAAGAAGAAAAAGAGAAAAGAGAAAGAACAGAAAAAGGAATAAGAAAACAGAAGGAGAGAACAAGAAGAAAAAGAGAAACGGGAACAAGAAAAGAGAAATGAAGAAGAGTGCCACAAAATGCAAGAAGAGAAGAAGAAAAGACGGATGGAAGAGGAAAAAAATGAGAAAAAGATAAACGAGGAAAAGAAGAGAGTCGAAGAAGAGCAAGAGAGACAAAGAAATGATGAGAGGAGGAGAATAGAAGAAGAGATAGAGAAAAAGAAAAATGAAGAGAAGAAGAGGGAAAAGGAAACAGAGAGCAGAAGAAGAGACGAGGAAAAAAGACAATTGCAGCTCGAAGCGGCTGAAAGAAGGAATAATAGAGAGAAGCACAGGCAAATGACGAGTCGAAGAGGCTCGAGGAAGAAGCACACAAGAAATGCGAAGAGAAACAGAGGTAAGGTAAGACCATTATTGAGGAACATCTATTTGAAGGCTTATGCCCTGCTTTAAGGAATGAAGCATTCATCCCAGAACCTGATGTGGGTCTCGTTCAAGAGGATATCGATGTCCCACCTAGAGACTACGACACCCTTCTTGCTGAAGAGTCATCCACTGGGTTGATCGTTTTAGTTCCATCCGTTGCCTGTCTGTCTTCTTCTGTTTTAGACTTTGCTCAGAAGATTTCACTGGAAGGTGTTGAATATATTTCACACCAATCTTTAACGTTTGAGGCTCTGAAAGTCCCTGTCGAGCCTCCTTCCTCACAATCAGTGCAGGCACCTGTTTTAGCACAACCTTCCCAGAAGACGCTTGGTCGTCTGGCTCAGCTTCTGTCTCGAGCGAAGCTCTTTACTTCTGGTATAGCAGGGACGACAAGGTCTCCTTCGCCTTCATGTCTATCTCCTTAACCTTCAAATCAATTGCACCAGGCCTTAGTAGTTCTTCGATCCTATTTTTCTATTGGACCATCGACCGTATTTCTAGATCCTACAATCAATTCCTCATTTGTTAACTCCATCAACTTGCTGCTTCAAAATCCCGGCCATTTGTTTATTAATCAACGAGCCAGTCTTCGCTTAGTTATTTCTTCTTAAGCTAAGCCTCGTGAACAACTTTACTTGAGGCGTATGAAAGAGGTTCGCGGTCAGGAGTTGAAAGCTCGACTTGATTCTCTATTGTCTCGTCATTTTTCGACCATTGAGCATGTTTTCTTGTTAATAGAAAACATCAATGCTCAAATGGTGGAGATTGAGAAGGTCAAGGCCCATCTCCATAAATTGAAAGTAAGGCCTTCAGAGTTTAAGCATAGAGCTCGAGAAAGTAATAGAACCAAACTCTCTTCATTCTGAGGAAATTCCATGATTGGAAGGGGAACTATCAACTTGTGAGGCAGAGCTCAAAGACTGTGACCAAATCATTGATACCTAGTGGTCTTTATTGGCTTATGTCTTTTCTTGAAATTCTTTAACCCATTATTTCCTTTTGTACTTTTTGTCTTAGTTATACTGTAATTATTTACTTTTAATATCTTATATTGGTCACCTTTTGCTCCCACATCGATGGTTTATACTTTTTTATATACTTTCTATTGAAACTTCGAACATGCTCTTGCCCCCCGATGTGCATTAGTCTATAGGCGTTACCACCTAACACCTCAGTTACTAAAAATGGTTCTTCCCATGTTGGGGACCATTTACCAAGTTTGGGGTCTTTAACCCCAATTGGCAAGATAACTTCCCATACCAACTCTCCTTCCTGAAAGAATTTTGTTTTTACTCTTTTGTTATAAACTTCAGCAACCCTTAGTTTCTGAAAAATAATAGAATTAAGGGCTTCAAGCTGCTTCTCCCCAAGGTCATCCATTTCAGACATCATAGCATCCTAGTATTCAAGATGACTTAGCCGGTTCTGACTTGCTACCCTTAGGGATTGTACTGTGATTTCTAATGGCAAGACAGCATCGTATCCATACACTAATGCATAAGGTGTAGTCTCTGTGCTTGATCTCTTAGATGTTCGATACACTCAAACGGTATCGAACAACAATTCGTCCCAATTGGCAGCATTATTGTCTACCATCTTCCGTAAATTGTTCTTTATTATCTTATTTGTTGCCTCTGCATGTCCATTTTCCTTGGCATAAAAAAGAGTTGAATTTACTATTTTGAATCCATAATCTTTGGCAAATCCTCATATTTAAGCCTTACTGAATATTAATCCTTGGTCGACAATGATGGATTGAGGAATTCCAAATCAATGTATTATTATTTCTTTAATAAAATGTATTACATCTCTCTCGTTAGTATCTCGATATGGCTTACATTTCACCCACTTTGTAAAATAGTTTGTGGCGACCAAAATGAAACAATTTCTTCTTGTCAATGTTAGCCTGACTTTTCCTATCATATCGAGGGCCCATCCTTTAAGTGGCCAAGGTTTTATGACCGCATGTAAATTCGCTACTGATACCCGAGGCATAGGGCCATGTTGTTCGCAGACCTCACAGTCTTGGGCATACCTGATGTAATCCTGACCGATGTTTGGCCAAAAATATCCATATCGATGGATTAACCATCTCATCTTTATGCCTAATTGATGTACACTGCAGACTCTTTAGTAGACTTTTGCCATTGCGAGTTTGACTTCATCAGTCCCCAGACATTTGAGCAACACACCATCGGCTCCTCATTTGAATAGCTCTAGAGGACCACCCCAAAGTATGTATCCTCTGGCTTGCGTTTAAGGGAATTACTTCTATTTCGACTAGGGTTCTACAAGTATTGCCTAATTGGTTCTTTCCAATCATCTTGTTCTTCACTCCCATTACAGGAAGTAATAACATTGATGTTAAGAACTTCATCCAAAATGGAGTTCTTGTATTCAAATTGTAGACTTGGAATGTAGTTTCTCCCTTCAGTGGGATTATAGCTTGTATTATATCCTGATACAACTTGAGCCATCAAATTGGCCTTATGATTAAAGTTCTGAGGTATACACTTTACTGTGACATCATCGAATGTTTTTAACAATTGCTCGACTTTGTCCCGATAAGATATCAAAGTAGGACTAACACATTTATAGTCCCCTGACGTTTGATTTATCACCAACTGTGAATCTCCAAGGACTTCGAGGGACTTTACCCCAAGCCCGTTTAGGATCAGTAGCCCTCGAACTAAGGCTTCATATTCAGCATGGTCATTGGTAAACTCCCCATCCAATCTAAAGTTCAGTTCTGTGACTGTCCCTTTTAGGGAAATGATTACTACTCCTATACCAGATCCTTTCTTGGTCTTGGACCCATCGAAACATAATTGCCAAGTGGTGAGGGTAATGCAATTATCTTCGTCATTTGTTTGAACAAAATGACAAGGATGGTCAGCCAGAAAATCTGACAAAGCTTGCCCCTTTACTATTTTTTGTGGGACATAGATAAGATCGAACTCGAGGAGTGCGAGACTCCATTTGCCAATCCTACCTTTTTTCATGGGTCAAGATAGCATGTATTTTACTACGTCTGTTTGAGTCACAACATAAATCACATGTGACAGAAGATAATGTCTTAATTTCATTGCTGCGAAGTACAATGCTAGACATAATCTCTCTATCATAAGATAGTTATACTCAATCTTCTGCAGGACTCGACTTAAGTAAAACACAGACTGTTCGTGCCCTTCTTCGTTGTCCTAGACCAATAGGCTTGCTATTGAGTCCTCTGTGGTTGAAATGTATAACTTCAATGACACGTCTTTCCTTGGTGGCATCAACACTGAAGGATTCGCCAGATACTCCTTGATCTTCTTGAAGGTCTGTTGATGCTCTTCTTTCCACTTGAATTCTTCATTCCCCCTTAGTCGGAGTATGGGTGAAAACACTTTTATTTTTCCTGCCAAATTAGAAATGAAACGTCTGAGGAAATTGATTTGTCCAAGAAGCCGTTGCATTTCCTTCTTTGTAGAAGGTGGCTGGGCTTGAATAATTGCCTTAGCTTTGTTCTAATCTATCTCAATCCCTCGATAATGTACCAGGAACCCTAGAAAGTTTCCAATGCTTACTCCAAAAGCGCATTTCAAAGGGTTCATCTTTAGCTAATGTTTTCTCATCCTGAAAAATCCCTTATCTAGGTCGAGTAGGTGATTATCGAAGTCTTGGGACTTCACCACCACATCATCGGTATATACCTCAACAAATTTTCCAATCATGTCATGAAAAATATAATTCATGGCCTGCTGGTATATTGGCCCAGCATTTTTTAGGTCAAATGGCATAACTACCCATTTAAACATGCCTATCGATCTTGGACATTGAAAGGTTATCTTATGGATATCCTTTTCATCGATAAAGATCTGGTTATAACCAGAATGTCCATCCATGAATGATAGCATTCAATGTCCTGTTGTCCCGTCGACTAACAAATCAGCAATGGGCATAAGGTATTCATCCTTAGAAGTGGTTGTATTAAGATTCCTAAAGTCGATGCAAATTCTAATCCTACCATTCTTTTTTATAACTGGAACTATGTTCGAGAGCCATTCGACATACTTGGTTGGTTGAATGAACCCTGCCACCAACAATTTTTCGACTTCCTCCTTAACCCTTAAGATTACTTTGTTGGTCATTCGTCGAAATGGCTGTTGAAAGGGAAAGTAGCCATCCTTCGTAGGCAGTCGATGCTCGACAAGCCTTCTGTTCAACCCGGGCATTTCCGAGTAGTCCCAGACAAAGCAATCTCTGTACTGCCTTAGGATGCTAATGATTCGCTCAAACTCTTGACTCCTCGAGTTTGGTACTGACGTATGTTACCCGTGGGTCTTCTATGGTGCCTAAGTTTACTTCTCTTAATTCATCCTGTATTTCAGCCTTTAACTCATCCAATTTGACAGGGACCGTTTTCAGATGCTCGACTCCTACGGCATCGTGCTCATTAGGTAGCTCTTGTGTACTGTAGTCGACAAGATACATCTCGACTATTTTCTCTATCAGATATCCTAACAGTCTTTTCATGGCCATTTGTATGGCCCTTTGTTTTTCTTCATTTGGATTAATCATTTGACTCCTATTTGCATTGTGGGCCCACTATTTCTAGCCCTATCATTGCATCGGTGTCGATCAGTTCTCGGCATAATTCATTAAATTTCTAGCTTATCAAGGTTTCTTCCTTTCAATTCTTTTATACGGTAACCTCAGTTGGTTTTCCTTCGCTGTCTTGTCCGACTAGCTTGATTGTGCCGACACTGTCATCGTAAAGATGGGCCTCGACATTGTTTGATGAGGCTAAGAATGACTTTTGATCTGCATGTACAACTTCTACACAATTATTATCATTCCAAAACAATAACAGTTGGTGCAAAGATGATGGGACACACCAATTTGAGTGTATCCAATCTCTTCCCAACAGAGCATTATAATTTGATGTTGTGTCGACCACAAAGAAAGCGACGACTTGTGTTTGACTTCCTACCCGCAACTCAAGTGGAAGGACCCCTTTGGTTTGGGTAGCATTCCCTAAGAAACCACAGACAGACACGTCTGTTAGCACTAGGTCGCTTTCAACCTTTAATAAATTTCTCATCATCGACAAAGGGAGGATGTTAATAGCCACCCCATTGTCGATTAGCACTCTATTAATAGGTCAACCCTTTATATGTACCTTTATATATAAAGGTTTCAAATGCTGGGTCATATTTTTTTAGGGTTTATCAAAAATAAGTTTACCTGTACTTTCGTCTGCGTTTGTCACATTCTCCTCCAATTCTATGGCCGCCAATTTCTCTAAGATGATATCCCAAAGTTCTTTCTCCACCTCGGAAACCCGGTCTTGGTGGGCTTTGAACTCAGCAGATAGTGTGAGAATCATATTATAGTCAACCTCCTTCTCTAGGTGGCTACCAAAACAGATGTTGGTGGTATTACCCTTGTCCATAAGGAGATTATCTGTTATTGATTCTGAAGGTGTGAAGGAATCAACAAATAATCTTTCATTCTCAAAGTCAAGGAAATCTTCTTCTGAGGGCAGTTCTGCCATGTCTGCCCAACTCCTGTGTTTTTGTTGTCGTTCCCCTCCCCTTTTAGTTTGTAAATTAATTGTGGATTCTGGCAACTTGTCTTGGTGATCCTTCTTAGGTTTTCTTGGCTTTCTACCAATAAGCACTCTTATCGATCTCGGCTCCTGGTTGTCATTGATGTTGAGGATAGGATAACATCCTCTTTCCAGCTTTTTGTGCTCTCTTTTGCGTGATTCACCATCGGATGACAAATCGAATTGGCAATCAGGCCTATTGTGACTGATAGCCTGATAATGGAAGGTGTCTCCTCAGTTGTCCTGGTGCAAACCTGAATCTTGACTTTGAACTTGACTCAGGCTCTCATGTTGGGCTAAAGCTTGTTGCCTTAACCATCTTCTTTTCTGGGTCCTAGTTATCGAGGAGAAGTCAGGGTTATACCTGTACTTGTATATTGGGAGACTCCTACTATGGGGCTTGTTAACGGGTGCGATCACCTCCACCCACCTATCGACCTCCCCAATAGGTGGCTTAATTATCCTCGAGGATTGTGCTGCTTCATGGGGTTTCTCTATCCTCATCCAGGGTTTGTTCACATACTGGCCTCCCTCTCTTGCCCATTTGTTGGGTCGCCAGTCATTAACACGGGGGGCTTGGAAAGAGATTCTTACACTTGGGTGTGCCTTCCTCTTCTGGGCTGGCTCATCCTCTTTTTTTGCAGCCATGGCCATTAGATTGGCCATTATCTTACTGCATCTGTTGTAGAGGTAGAAGTCGTCCTCTTCGACTAGGCTCCCTTCATCATTTTTGCTATCACACTGTGGCTTCCCAGTGTTTATACTGGAGTTGACAAAGGTCTTTTTCTCATGCTCAGCCATATTTGTAACTCTGCTAACAATTAGAAGCTTCAACCGTGGCCCTGCACAATGTACAGCTTTAGTAAATCCCACATTTTATGATTTCTTTTCCCATGTCCAATCTATTGTTATCATATCGACATCCACTAATTTTGGGAAGGGGTTAGTGTCTACTTCCATAACCTCAATTTTGTTGGGAAACAAGCAGTTTTTTGTTAATTCTTTATTGAATAATATTTCGAAACACTATACACTTATTAGTCGGGTGTGTAAAGGAGTTATGTTACTTGCAATAATCCTTTGCACATAGCTCCTTGTGTGTGGGGATCTTGTGTCTCCTGATTAACTTGATTTGCTTAGCTTCAAGTAACATGTCGAATATCTGGTCGGCCTTAGTCAGATCGAAGGAATAAGTTTTTGTTGTCGTTTGTGGTTTATTTGATTCCTAGGCCTGGCTGTCTTTTCTAGCCAGAGCCTCACACGTAAATGGTTTGTTTCCTACAAATTTTGCTAGGTCGACTTCATAGTTAGGGTCCTGATAATAGGTCCCATACGATGAATTTCGATGTTGGTTCTCTTCTCGGAGAATGTTTTCGTAACGGGTGACCCTTTCTGACAATTCAAATAAATCAAAGAAGGTCATTCCCTCGAATTTTTTCCTAAGCTCAAAATCAAGTCCGTCTTGGGCGACTTTTACAAACTTGACCTTAGTAAGGCCACCAAGGCACGTTGACTTGGCTCTTTTGAACCTCATGATGAATTGTTCCGCAGTT
>JAOXJP010260064.1:0-21100 GCA_025762735.1 Platanus orientalis | reverse complement strand
TGGAGCGGACAGGCCCACCATGGCCGATGTGTTGTGGGATCTGGAATATGCATTACAACTTGAAGGGACTGCAATGCAGAGAGAACCACATGAGGACAGTACCACCTGTGCAACGTCTGAGGTCCATTTGCCTGATGTTCAGTGCATTCCTTCAATTAGTTACAATATGCCAGTGACTAACGATGGCTGTTCGGAGGCATCGGAAAGCCAAGTGTTCTCCCAATTGATGATCGGTGACGGCAGATAGTCTTCTGCAGGTGATCGGTTGAAGGCCCTTCTTATCATTGTTAGTATGGGAACCTCCTGGAACTAAGTCTATGAGGTATACATCCTGTACTCGTAGTTTCTTTAGCTTCTGTTGCTCTAGTGTTTCTTCTCTCTTTGGTTTGTTACGCTTCTTATTATGTTTAAGACATAAAAATGATATATATGGATGCAGTATGCTTTACGTTTTGAATGCTTCACACAGCTCAATATATAGTACAGGTGCTAGAATAATGGTCTCCATGTTGTTGTTGTGAGTGGAGTGAGCTTCTTTGTTCAGGAGTGATGTTCTTTTGACTCCATACTCGACAAGTGGTTTACCCATTCAATGATCCGGACCATCCATTCACTGGGCTATATACCTTAACTGGGGTGGAACATAAAAAATCAGAAAGATGTGATATATCCTAGTCTAAGAACGAACCAAACCGTTTATGACACAGGTCTTTAATCTAGCTTGTCTTGGTTGTGGAGCCTGATGTCACTGAAGAACCAAGGAGGGTCACAGGGATCATCTCAAGTCGGACTGACTTGTTCGATTGATCGAACATAATTTGATCGATCGAACAAAGGGGAGTTATTGTGTACCGGGATTGGACGATCAAATAGGGTTGGATCGATCGAACAGAGAGGTGCCGAGTTCATATTGATCGAGTAGAGAAGGGTTATAGCCGAGAAGATTTTGGTTGATAAAAAATAAGTTCGATTAATCGAACTGTTTAGACAAAGAAAAAGAGTCCTACGTGAACACATGAGGACAACAGTGTATTTTTTTAGGGGAGTTTGATTAACCCTAAATTCCATAGATATAAATAGATGCTTTGGATGTCTAGGGCTGTATGATGAGAGAGAAAGATTAAGTAAGAGAGCTCTTGAGAGAAAGAAAGTGGTTTTGTGTGAGAGAGAAACTTGTGAGCTTGTCTAGCATCTTAGGACGCATCGTTCTTCTAGAATAATGAAATCGTTTCTACGGCTCCATGGTTTTTCCTCGGTTAGAGGTTTTCTATATAAATCTTGTGTCTTGTAGTATTCTTGTTGTGTTTGTTTTTATTCTGTGTTTATTATTGTATCTCAAAATCCTTTTATAGAATGGTTACGATCCTTACAACTGGTTTAGTGCTAAACACGACGTCCTACAATCTATGAGAGGGTAACTTGGACCAAAGTGAGAGCCACTATAGTACTACCTAGCTAGAGTGAAAGCCACCGCAAGGTGGAAAGAGCTATTGGATGAAAGGCAAGAGTTAGTGCCATCATAGAGTGGGCCATCAGACGTTGGTTGTGGATGTGGTGGAATGTTATGATCCCAAAGGTTAAGAGCCTAGCTTAAGGCATTTCCATTAATCCTAGGGTTTTTAGCAATTTGGTTAGATTTGTAACAACTTGTATCAGAGCTTCGCTCTAGTAGGGGTAATGGAGACAGGGGAAAAATCCACAGTCTATGGTTGAGAAATTTTACAGTTTGAACTTTGCACTTTGGAAGATGTAGATAGATGATTAATTATATAATAAGAATATCTATCAACCACTTAGAGGAAAAACGAAGAAACATGAGACGATGTCCAATTCAGATTAGGTGCTTGATAAGAAAGCCCTAGGTACGATTTGTCTATTTCTTTTGTCGATAATTGCTTTTAATATATTCAAAGAGACAATTAGGAATATTTGATGGTTGCTTTGTCGCAAATATACGAGAAACCATTTGCCTCAAATAAAGTTTTTTTTATTTTTATAAAGAGATTGTTTCACATGAATATGGTTGAGTGCGGGCCTGTTGTTGAACATCTGAATGAGTTTAATACAACCAGTTAACCTTGGTAGGCATCAACTTTGATGAGGAAGTTAGTGCCTTTTAATGTTATCATCTTTACTAGAAAGCTGGGATGATTTGGCTATGGCATTGAGTAATTCATTGGGTTCGGGCACACTAAAATTTGATGATGTTTTAAGTGTTATTCTCAATGAGAAAATTCATAGAAAATCCTCAGGTAGTGCATTGAATGTGGAGAATAGAGGAAGAGCGACTGAAAGAGGGCAAGACTATGGAAGATTCAAATCAAGGGACAAGTTAAAGTCAACAAAACAAAGAGTTGATTGCTAGAATTGTGGCAATAATAGATGCCTAAAGAATGACTATTAGGCACCAAAGAAGAAGTATGGAACAATAGCAATAAGGAAAAGAATGCTACTACGAACATAATAAGTGATGTTTATGAAAATGCTTTGGTTCTTTCACTTGATTATAAATTTGAATCTTAGGTTATAGATTATAGTGCATCATTTCATGCCACTGCAAGTAAAGAATGTCTCAAGAATTATGTGCAAGGTGATTTTGGAAAAGTCTATCTTAATAATGATAAGACTTGCAACAAAATTGGGAAGAGAGATGTTCAACTAAGTTTGTTAAATAGAGATACATAGAAGTTGACTGATGTAAGACATGTACTTTCTTTGAAAATAAATTTGATTTCTATTAGGGGATTCGTGGAAGGTCACAAAAGGTGTTATTGTAGTTGCTTGCAGAAAGAAGAAAGGCACATTGTATTTGACTGGAAAAGTTAATGGTTCCATTGCAATTGTGGAAACATGTATTAATGCAAACATGTGGCACTATAGACTTGAGCATATAAGTTAAAAATGAATGAAATTTCTTTATGCTAAAGGCAAGCTTCTAGGTCTTAAAGCATTTGACTTGAAATTTGTGAATACTATGTTTTGGAAAAATAGAAGTCTGGTTCTGAGAAGTAAGGAGACATTGAAGTTGGTAAGGTTAAAATTGGTTCATATTGATGTGTGGGCCCCCCTCTTGGTATATCTTTTTCTTACTTTATTACTTTAATGAAATTAAGAGTTTATTTCTTAAAACACAAGTATGATGTATTTGATGTTTTCAAGAACTAGAGAGCCTTAGTTGAAAATGAAATAGTTTAAGATTTAAATGTCTTAGGTTTGACAATGTTGGTGAGTATTACAGTAAGGAATTTGAAAGGTACTATGCTACAAATGAGATAAAAAAAAATAGAAGACAATTCATAATACACTACAACAAAATGGTGTGATAGAGAGCATGAACAAAATGATTATAGAGCATGCCAAGAGCATGAGGTTACATGCTAGATTGCCAAAGCAGTTTTAGGTGGATGCATTATAATGGTATCATATTTGCTGAATTATGGACTTTTGGTACCATTGAATAGTAGACTACAAGAGGAAGCATAGACTAGAAAAGAGGTAAATATTTCACATTTTTAAAGGTATTTGGTTATATTTCGTTTGTCCATGTCGTTGCTAAAAATAGAAACAAGTTAGATGCAAAATCTAAAAAATGCATTTTCATTAGATATTATTCTGATGAGTTTGACTACTAGTTTTGAGATGAAGAAAATCATAAACTCATTAAAAGTAGAAATGTGGTATTACTTTTTATTGACAGATGGTGGTGAACCTGAATGCTATGATAAAACATTGCATGTGGAAACTGGAACTTAGTGGGAGCATGCTATGGATGAGAAAATAAAATCCTTGATATCAAACCAAATATGAGACTTAGTTCCACTATCTTAAGGAAATAAGGCATTAGATAACAAGATGACTTACAGGTTGAAGGAAGAACATGATAGCAATAAGCGTTACAAAGCCAAATTGGTAGTGAAAGGATGTCAACAAAAGAAGGGTATATAGATTACTATGAATTATTTTCTCCTATGATCAAGATGAACACAATTAGAAGAGTGTTGAGCATTGTGGCAGTAAAATACATACATATGTAGTAGTTAGATGTGAAAACAACATTACTTCATGGTGATTTAGAAGAAGACATCTACATGTGTCAGCTATAAGGGTATGTTGTTAAAGGACATGAGAAAATAGTGTGTAAACTCAAAATGAGTTTATACGGTTTGAAACAAACACCAAGACAATGGTACATTAAATTTAATAGGTTTATGTCAAATGATGATTTTAGAAGATTCCATGCAAACCATTGCTGCTACTAAAAGAGCTTTGATGACCTTTATATCATACTGTTACGGTATCTGGATGATATGGTTGTTGCAAGATCAATCAGATATGAGACAAATAATCTAAAAAAGAAGAAGTTGTCAAAGGAATTCGAGATGAAGGATTTGGGTGCTGCAAAATAGATTCTTGGGATGAGAATTGCTAGTCAGCAAAACTTATACATTAAAGTTGTCTTAGGTGGAATAGGTTAAAAATGTTCAACAATCAAGATGTTAAGTTAGTATCCTACTGACTAATCACTTCAAACTCTTTAAAGAAGATTCTCCTAAGACACAATGAGAGAAATAATACTTGTCTAAGGTTCTATATGCCTTAATTGTTAGCAGCTTGATATATGTCATGATTAGTATAAGGTCTGACATTGCTTAAGTAGTGGGGAGTAGTGAACATGTTTTTGAGAAAACTTGAGAAAACACATTGGGAGACGGTTAAGTGAATCTCAAGTTACTTAAGAGGTACCATTGATACAACATTATGTTTTGGAGGGTTAGAGATTAAGTTATAAGACTATGTTGACTCAAACTTAATAGGTGACTTTGATAAAAGAAGAAGCATAACAGGGTATGTCTTCACCTTAAGAAATTCAACAATAAGTTGGGTATTATAGTTACAAAAGATAGTTACAACTTCTACTATAGAAACAGAGTATGTTTCAATTATTAATGCTAACAAAGAGATGATTTGGTTACAAAACTTGATGAAAGAATTGGAAAAGAAATAAGATAACAACATACTTTATAGTGATAGTCATAATGTTATTCATCTTGTGAAGAATTCAACTTGTTTTTATGTTAGAACCAGACACATTGACAAGATGTATCACTTCTGGAAGAAAATGTGTTATAACTGAAAAAGATTAATAAAAATGAAAATCTTAGAGACATGTTCGTTAATGTGGTTGCAAAAGATAAACTGAAGTTATACAAAGTGTTGGACTTTTGGCTTCGTGGTGTAGATGCTGATGGGAGGGGATTTTCACTTTTTTGGGAGACTCTGCTCATATACCATGGCAAGATGGTTTTGTGAGTAGGAGAGGGTCTGGATCCAGGTGACACATTTTTGGCATAGCTGATGTTCTTATAGGGTGCAAGCGCATGTGCATTACCAATGAAATGTTTAAGTTCAAACTACAAATTCATAAGTCCGTACAAACATTGTAGAAATCATTAAAATTATGAGAACATTACATGAAAATCTTCATCATTATATCCCGTAAGAGTAGGAAATCAAACTTGAAAACCGAGGGTATATATATATATATATATATATATATATATATATATATATATATAATTATATTTTTTAATAGAAAATCAAGAGTTTTAAAAGAGAATTTTATTCATAAAATTTTAATGGCTATTTTAAAAATTATTTTGATATTCTAAATATTTTTAAAGGTAATGATATACTGATTTGCAAGAAGTTATATGTCTAAACCTTTGATTTATTCTTAGTGATCCTAAATCCTATTTTTGTAAAAGAAATGTGCTGATTTTTACAACCAACTATTAGTGATTTCCAAAAGTACTGTTTTAGACAGATTTGATATGTTTTGAAAACGTGTTCTATAGATTGTGCCTAGTTGGATCAAACATGTTTTTATATGTTATTTTGATTTAAGATAATGTAAAGAATTGTAATATGTTGTTTTTATAAACTACATGATTTGATTGAAACTGCAAGATAATGATATGTACTATTAGAAAACCACTTTGCTCATCAAGGGGAATTATTGATGGAACCCTTCTCACTTGGGTATAATTGGTGCGAATTGGTATGGATCTTTATTGCTTGCCACATAGGAGGTAGTAATAACCCTTCTCAGCTGAGTTTAAATGTTACGAACTAAACCCTTCTCATTTGAGTTTAAATGTTGCGAACTGACCCCTTCTCACTAGGGTTTAAATGGTGTGAATTGTTATATGTTCTGGCTTTATAGCAGATATATGTTATGTTATGTTATGTTCTGTTCCGTTCTGGCTATGATACGAAATCTGATTTGATCCATTATGTTATATAAATGTAAAGGTATATATTATCACTGATTTCTATTCTGTACATGAAACTGTAATGTTTATTAAATGTTTAATAATGTATAAAATTGATTTATGAACTGTTATGCATATTGAATTGTAAATAGAAAAATATCTGTTTAGTTTATGAAATCGTGCTAAGAGTTGATCTATTGTTTCCATAATTTACTGTTTTCTTTCTAAGTTTGTCAAACTTACCCTAATCTGACATCACAGATGATGAGGAGATCGTAGAGTAGTAGTTCCAAATAGAGACAGTTAGAGACTGAACACTTGTTTATTTCAATTATTTGGATTTGAGACTTTATTTCAATTTAGTACAATTATTTCAGTTTAAATTTCAAGAGATGCAATAAGTTAGGGATTTTGAGTATTTGATTTCAATTGATGGATTAGATTATGTCAAACTATTTATTTAATTGAATGAGAATGTTAGGTATTGTTTATGGATTATTTACAAGATTATGGTTTATGAGTTATGGGATTTTATATATGTCAGACTTATGGGAATGTGATTATTGGAAAGTAATCGATGTATTATTCCGTTGCATATGAATGAAAAGAAAAGAAAAAAAAAATTATATAGGTTAAGAATGAATGAATGAAAAATGAAGTGATGTGTTAATGCCACGTGTCAAAATTCATGGCCCTATTGATATAGGTTTCGGGGCATGACAGGATATTATCATCTTATATGTTCTTGGGGTTCGTCTCTTTTTAATATAAATTTCACTTAAGGTCATTACCTAGTGTTGGTCCCGTAATTACGGGGTGTTGGGAGGGGTGGACAGGAAACAAAACTAACCTTTGGCTTTTTGCAGAAAGTGCTGCTCATTGGATTAAAATAAATTTCACTTAAAAAAAAAAAAAAACGATAATTGTTCGACTTTATCAGTTCCCCATCTGATCTCAATACTATTATTGTATAACATTGTTAATCTTGATGAAAATTGTTCGTTACCCTCTCAAAATGGACTCTGACTTCCTTGTACAATGAATAACTAACTTTCATCTATGAGCATGAAAGGTGTAATATGGAAAAGGAAATTTGAGTTGTTTATGACAATATAAGCACTGGATATGGATTTCAGTAGTATGTGAGAGTTTTCATTGTGACCACTTGAATTACTTGTTCCAATGTTCTTATGCTTGTTTCATGGCAATGGTGTTGTGTGATTTTAAAGCTTTCCTATGGATATTACATGATACTTCGTATCCTTTGGCAGGGTAGGAGTGTGAACTACACTGCGCTCTTGGCAATTCCTGTTGGTATCAAGCAGAAGCAAAATGTGGACATTATAGCTCAGAAGGTAATTGTATTCTGCAGTCATATTTTTAACATGACTAAATGAGTATGAATAGGTTGCATTTGGGTTAGTGTCTTCTTGAAATTCAAGGCTCACTAATTAGAAGTCTTTTCTTATTTTATTTATTTAGTTTCTCGTAGGGAACTGCTCCATTATACTTTTCCATTACGATGGCAATGTGGATGGATGGAATGATCTTGAGTGGAGTAACAAGGCAATTCACGTAGTTGCTTACAACCAAACAAAATGGTATGATCTACAGTTTATAGACTTCTTTCATTGAAATATTTAGGTGTTTATACCATGAAATATTTAGTAATATTCCAATTTCATAAACAGTATATTTATTTATTTATTTTTGTGGATTAAAAACATCATTTGAAGTGCAAACTATTGACTAGATTTATGTATGAGCTTTCCGCTTGTGGGAACAAATGGTTATTGGCGTGCAGATCACATCTGTGCATCACCATCTAATGACATTTATTAATTTATCTATTTTTTCAGTAATGCCCTAATTATAATGTGTATTGGAAAGTTTACAAGAGAATTTAGGGAGGAAATAGAATAACAATTGCCCCAAAAACAAAAAAGAGGAAGCTTTACAACAAAATAAATCATGGTAAGATCACTAAAGATGGATCTCCATCTCCCCACATAATCTCTACTTTAATTACCTTTGGACTTGGGTATGATGTTTATCCAATAATCAAAGCTTAACTGATTTCCTCACAAATCATTTGAAGCAGATGATCGGAATCTTTGAACATTCTCTTGTTTCGCTTCTTCTAATGACCCAACCTAAGGCATAAACTCATAAGGGAGGATTGGTGATAACATCAAAATACTCATCTCTCAGAGATGAAAAGTTTAAGCTTTGATATGGTAACATTCAAGGCAAAAATATAGATGTAGTTTTTGATATGTCCTGTGGTATTCTTGCGTGTTTTGGAAGTCAGTGTATGCTATGATATACATGATAAATATTACAGTGATTTCTCATGAGGTTCATTTTGTGACAACAGGTGGTTTGCAAAACGATTCTTACATCCAGATATTGTATCTATCTATGATTATATCTTTCTATGGGACGAAGATTTAGGAGTGGAAAATTTTCACCCTGGGAGGTGTGTTTTGATCCCATTATTATCAACTGATTTCATATCTGCTTTACGTTGGGAGATGTAGATTGAATTCTATGGTCATTGCTGAAACATGGAATTTGTAGATAATCTTTTTAGGGTTTTGTGTATAAAATAGTTTGGAGTAAAAAAGGAATGGAGGGACATGCACAAACATAGGAAGAGGGAGAGGCCTCTCTTTCTTATCACCATTCTTCCTTTGAAGAGAGGTTTCGGACCAGAAGAAAGGGAGTCATTGAAAGTGACATCTATTGATTCAAACTTCTTCGTTGACTCAGGATGATAGCATTTGTAGTCCTTTAATAATGATGAATATCCAAGAAAAATGCACTTAACCGCTTTTTCAGATAAATTTTGGTTTGATGAGTGTGTTGGACATGTAGCATTCATAGTAAAAAAAACTGTGGGAGGTACAGAAAAATGGAGAGGTCGATTTAGAAAAAGGAGTTGGATAGGAGAGTTGAAGTTTAACACTCCTAGAAGGCATCCTACTTATGAGGTAAGATGTTGTAAGAATTGCTTCTGACCAAGAAAGATTTTGGGAATTTCATACCAAAGCGTAGAGCATAGAAATCCTTAAGGAGAGATGTCGATTTTTATTTTCTCTCCTTGCAATTCCATTTTGTTGGTATGTGTCTACACAAGTGCTTTATCTCATAGTCAGTCTAATAAACATTTAGAAATTGAAACAAGTATTCCCCACCGATATTGGAAGAAAGAATTTTGATAGATTTATTGAACCAAATAGAAATTTTATGAAACATTTTGAATATGATATTAATCTCATCCTTTGATTTCACAGGATATTCTCAAGTACTTCTACTGCAATCATCTATAAAGGACACAATGTAGCGATAACCAAATAAAGATAACAAAATGAAAATTACAAGGATCATCACTTTTATTGCCACTCAGAGGATATGAACTAGGAGTTTAACAACTTAACGAACTTCATACTTAATATTCAGTAAAAATGAAACAAATGACATTTCAAAGACAAGATATCTATGGGTCACACCATATCTTGTCTTGGTACTGACCAAACTTAATAGGCACATGACATCTATGGGTGACTGGAATAGAAGAGTAGTCTACCCACGACACTCGGTAGGGCTGAGGGTATGGGATGGTGGTGAGTCTGAGCCGCTTCACATTATCAATAGAACTACGTTAATGCAACTTCCATTGTTTATGATAACTCTACAGGTTTTCTCACCGCACTTAGCGAAGGTACAAAAGATGGTGGTCCTTTGCCAATCCTCCTCTAGAGCAGCTTGGGTGAGAGCACATCTCACCACTCAAAGGGGTGAAGGGGACGGGGGATTGCTAGAATAGGAAGGTCTCATGACAGCTAGGTAACTATCCTCTCCCTCTCCATCCTCATCACTTGGGGCCTGTAGGGGATCAACAATCTCATCATTAAAAGCTTGTTGATCTCCATGGGTCTCTTCCTCAGTGTTGTCCTCTACACAAGGAGCAAGTTCTTTGCGTGGACATGCCTTGGAATAATGACCTACTCTACTACATTTGTAGCACCTATTAGGATCGCCCGACGAATGTGCTCTGACATATTCTTTTCCTCGATTAAGCACTGAGTTAGATCTAGAAGGTTTAGAACCAACTCTAGGTGGCTGGCCCCTAGAAATGAATCTCCTATCCGGGCGTCTAAGAACCTGAGGTCGCGGAGCCGAAGGCTTCATGTACCTCTCCATAACCCCTAAAAAACCATTACTGCTAGCCTCAAAACTCAAGGGAGAATGTCTCCTAGTAGTATGCAGCTTTTGGATGGGTAACAACCCTTTTAGGGTCACCCTAGGATTAGGATAACCCTATCCAAGCCTCTCAGTCCAACTCCTATAGATTAGGAATTTGGAGTAATCTCCTAAACGTCTCCTGCAGATATAATGGGGTGTATCTCGATCAAGTGGGACCTTAGGGATGGATACCACCACTCCTAGGATCGTGGGAGAGTCCCTAACAACCAGGGAAAATACCAAAACCAAACCACTTATATTTAAGGAATTGGAGCTAATCTTGTACAAGCCCTTTGTGCTGAAGTTTAACGCCTGGATTGAGGTAATCTTCTCTGTGTTTCTTTGAATAGCCTTGATATTAAGGGAAACTACCTCCCCTATAGTCATTTAAGCTTTATGAAGGTATAGGATATCAATAACCCACCCAAAACATCCAACTTAAACGATTTGTCTTCAATTTCTTAAGAATTCTTCAGTTTCAGCAGCAGAAAATCAGCAAACAAGGTATGATATCAATAAAAAGAAGAAGAAGAAGAAGGGAAAAAGACTTTTACCCAAGAGAAAGGGAGTAGCCTTCATTACTACTGTTAAATTAGGGCTAAATCTAGACCCATTCTAGGGTTTTATTCTTCAATTGCAATCAAAGAAGGAAGAAAAAGAAAACACAAAAAATCCAAAACATGAGAAGTAAAATTCTTATTATTCATTCATAAAATTAAAGTGCTGGTCGGGTGGGGTATTTTATAGCCTCCCACACGACTAGGTTTATGACAACCTAGTTTGACATATTCCAAAACACCCCTGCACAAATAGTGTATACCCAAAAAAGACCCCCAACTACATATAATAACCAAAATAGCCAAAAAAAAAAAAAGAAGACAGAAATAACCTCACTAATAAAATAAAAGGATACACAAACTAAAATAAAACTTCCTAATGAAACCATAAAAGGGGTGCAACCCTCTTGCGCCGCCGTTGATAGACTTGGAACTCCCTCCTAGACCTGATGTCCTCATAAAAAACACCTGCCTTTTTGGCTTACCCTCGAAGGCAACCCAAGATATTTCAACAGCCAAGGCTTCGCTTTGCATCCCAGAATTTGAGCAAACCGACACAATCCAAGGTACCAATCGCCGTCGAACTTGATTTCAAGAAATTTACCTTCTGGCCTGAGATCTTCTCAAAGATCCCAAGGATGTACTTCAAACAAGTTACCTGCTCTACAGAATTTTTGATAAAACAAATAGTGTCATCCGCAAATTGCAAGTGAGACACCCGAATACTCTCATTTCCAACACAGAAACCCTCAATAAGGGATCTTGACACCGCCTTCGTCATAAGAGCGCTAAAAGCATCAACCACCAAAGTGAACAAGAAAGGGGATAATGGATCACCTTGCTTAATGCCCCGAGAGGAAGGAAAAAAATCTTTGGAAGATCCATTAAGCATATTAGAGAAATGTGGTTTTTCTAAACATCCATCCCATAATCCACCCAATCCATCTCTCATCGAAACCTTTCTTCAAAAGAACCCACCTCAGAAAAAACCAGTCCACCCTATCATAAGCCTTTTCCATGTCGATCTTACACACCAAGCCAGACTTCTTCGCTTTCTTCAAACCATTCACACATCTGAGGCAATCCGAATCCCATCCGTGATTTGTCTCCCCTTAACAAAGGCACCTTGTATCGAATCAACCACCAACCTCATCATCTCCCACAACCTCACTGACAACACCTTGGCAATAGTCTTGTAGAGACTAATAACAAGGCTAATGGGTCTGAAATCCGCAATCTCCGTCGCTCCTTTTTTTTTAGGGATAAGTACTAAAAATGTAGCATTCGTCCCCACATTAATAATACTGTTGGCGAAGAATTCATAAAAAACTTTCATCAAGTCTTTCTTAAGGATACTCAGCACACCTGGTAAAAACACATGAAAAAACCGTCCGGACTAGGGGACTTGTCTTTTGCCATGCTAAACACAGTCTCTTTAACTTCCTCTTCCAAAAAAGGCACTTCCAAAGCCATAGCCTCTTCCTCCCTTAACGAGTCGGAAAACAGATTGTTAATGAAAGGACGATCACCACCCTCCTTAGAGTAGAGAGACAAATAAAATTTGACAGCTTCTTCTTTGATCCTATCCATATCATCCACAGTCTCCCCCTCAATCACAAGACTAGCAATAGAATTCTTTCGGTTTTTTCTATTAGCCTCCTTGTGAAAGAATTTAGTATTCCCATCCCCTTCCTTCAACCATTTACACTTTGCCTTTTGACTCCAATGAATTTCTTCTTATTTAAGAATCCCATCCAAGTTTGCCAGGAGCTCCTTCTTATTAACTAGATCCACCAGAAGTAACCCCATCTCATCAATCGAAGAATCAATCACCCTAATGTCATTCCATAAGTCATTTTTCTTCACAAATAAGCGCCCAAAAGACTCTTGATTCCACACCAACAACTTTTTTTTAACAAAATTAAGATTTTTCATAAACCGAAAACCCTCCCAATCTTCCAGTACACATTCCTCCCACCACTTCCCAGCATTATCAGAAAAAGATGGATGAAGAGTCCACATGTTCTCAAACCGAAAAGGGGAAGGACCCCAGTTCATCTTGGACATGTTAAACAAAACTGGCCAATATCAGACACAATCTTTGGAATACCTTTTTGAAAGAAGCGAGGGTACAACTCCTCCCAATCATTCGACACAAGAAATCTGTCCAACTTGCACAAAGTTGGAGGGTCACGACCGTTAGTCCATGTGAACTTAGCATTGAGAATAGGGCTATCTCGAAGGGAACAATCATTCACAAATGCCCCAAAATCCTTCATACTTCTAGTAATACGTGAAAAACCTGTTCTTTTTATAAGCGAACCCGGTAACATTGAAATCACCTCCAATCACCCATGGGCCCAACCAATAACCCTTCACATCAAAGAGCTCTTCCCAGAATAAATGCCTATTGAAAGGAGAGGAAAGGCCATAAACCCTAGTAAACATCCATTGAAACCCATTAGTCACGTCCTTAAACCTCACAGAGATGGAGAAGGAACCCATCAGCTCATCTTCTTTGATAACCACCTAAGGTTCCCAAGCGAGAATCATCCCCCCAGCCGCACCACAAGAGGGGATATGACACCATGCCGATAAATCCCTCCCAACAATGCTACGCATAAACCAAGGACAAATTTTCATCTTTTTAGTCTCCTGCGAAACCACAATATCCGGTTTATACTTCCTACAACACTCCTTGACTGCCCTCTGCTTCTCAACATCACCCAGCCCCCAAACATTCCAAGTCATAATCTTCATAGAATAATCACACTTTTTCCCCTAGTTGATCTTGTAGTTCAATCCAGTTCACCAACATCCTTACCATCATTCATATACCATTCCAAATTCCTAAGTTCTCTTTTCCCTTTCATAGCACATTTCTTGGAATCCACCGTTACAACCTTCTCTTGGTCCTTCAAATAGTCAGAGAGCAACACAACCTCCCCATTCATATCCACAACTTTTAACCCCATGTTTTCAACAAACATATCCACCCCTTTCGCACTAGTGGGAATTCTACTGCTAGGCAATTCCAAATCATCGGTCACCTTGCATGCTTCCGTATCCCCAGAAAATAATCTTTTGGCGTTCCACATTCAGTAAGTACGACAAACCATCAAAAGAGACAGGCAACAAAGAATTGGGAACAAAAAACTGGTCCACAGAATTAACATAAAAAGAATTAACCGAAAGGGAATCAGAATGATATGAATGACTGGCTGGAAACATACCTTTATCATCTAGAACATGATTGTCAGAGAAAGTAGAAAAAAGATTTGAGTGGCCACGAATAGGTCTAGCATCCGGGGTCACCACCCCACTAGAAAGAGGTGTTAGGAAGCTACAACAAGGGGTTGGGAGCAAACCCTGGTCCGAAGCATCCGAGGACATGACACCAATCTCTAACTGATGCACCTTAGAGTTCAAATAGTCCATTGATCGTCCCTGCCGAGATGGAGTGAAGAAGGCATGACATGAGACAGTTCCAACAGAGGATTCACTCTAAGAAATGAACTCCTCAGATCCCGAATCGTCCCCCTCCTTAATAGCCGAACCAGAGCCACCGGCCTCCATCCTACTCGCAACCACATAATCACTCACCCTATGCTCAACACCCTCAATTAGACCATCCCTGTCCACAAAAGCTTTCAAATGGTAGAACACAGACGGGCTACAAGTAGGAGTCTTGAAACCTAAGCCTCCTTGCATCATAGAGGAAGAGCATACGCCATTTGAAAGTGGGGAGACCAGAAAGCCCTTTGAACTCCCTGCGTGAGACTCCATGTCAATCCTAGTAGAACCAATCGCCGGATTCAGAGAAGGAATAGCCTCCCCCGATTCCTTCTGAACACATTGAGCCTCCCCTTTCACCGCTGGGATCCAAGAGTTCTCAAACTAGCCCTTGGGATCACCCACAAGCTCCTAATTAACCGGCGTTGGGTGAATGCATCCCGCGGAGACTCCTGGAGAAAACCCCCCTTCCTTGGGCTTCCAAACCCAAGCCTCATTTGGCCGAGATGACCCAGGCCCAAAGCTGATCCCCCTTTGATTCGCAGGCGTATTAGATTCTAAATTTGGCGTCTGCACCACACCTTGACCAATAAAGTTCAATGGTGTGGATCCCATCGGCTGCGGTGCCGACTAGGATCGCTACCAACTGGTCTTGATGAAGGATTTCCAATAATACCCTCTCTCAATTTCACGGGAAGTTTGGATTCCAAGGTTGGGAAACCCTAGCACCCTCATTAGATGTCAATCCGATGGCCACAACCTTCTTACCCAAATCCAAATGCTCATGAGTAGTCCCCCTCAAATGATCCATATTGCCCGATTGGCCCAGAATCGCTGACTCGCGAGAATAGTCTTTCCCACCCACATCTGGTATGGTTTTACCCAAATTCCCATCGTCCAACAGTCTGCGCAGCGCCGCTTCAACCTCGATCAAAAAGACAAACCGTTCCCCATTAACCATCCATTCGATTAAATTAATCAGTGTGTTTGATTATGAATTGACTTTGTGTATTTATTTGAATTACATTGATTATTGTGTTGGCTTAAATTTTAATTAATGTGTATTTACTTGCATTAGAATTATTTTTCTAAAATACACATTAATTTTTGATTAAGCATAGAATAATTATTTCGAGAATAAATCTTGTGGTTGATTTAAGTAGGGTGGATTTTAAGAACTAATTACATTAAAAATAATGAAACATTCCTATTCACCCCCGTCTAGGAATTTCAAGGACCACTACCAATCATTTTCTTTGAATATAGGTATTGAAGACACAATCAGTAGGGAAGGAGTTGGTATTGCAATTAAAGTTCTTGGTAATAATACTAATAGACAACAAATTAGTTGAAAGGGTAGGGACATGAAGAACAAAAGATAGGAGTAGGTTAGGAAGAGAATTAGTATTCTGTTTACTAAAGATAGACAAAAGAGACCCATCATCAATCTAACTTTCTCTTTACTTGAATAAGCATCATATGATAAGAACAATGAAGACATACCTATCACATGGTTTAAATGATAGGATCAATAGTCTAAGACGGAGTGATAGGACTAAAAGTGGCATGAAAAGCAGATGCATGAGTAGTTATGTATGCAAGAGCCAAATATTAAGTTGTTTTCTAACTATGACATCATATGACGAAGGTTTTTCAAGTCTTCTTCAGGGATGCTAACCATCTTCTTTGAGGAGACAACTTGTATGGATACATCATGGTTCGATAATAGTTGTGACTGAGATCCATAGACGATGTGCTACTGGTAGATGAGACTGTATGAGTTGTTGATATCCTTGACTAATCGAAGTTCGCTGGATGACCAGTTAAATCCCATCATGTCCTTTCTGTATGTTGGAATTTACCGTAGTGTGTACACTTCAACTTAATGTTATCTTTGGGTTCATTGTTGCTGAACTTCTTTCTTTCTTTCCCATGTATTTCCTTTTTGAAACACAAAAGCTGAGACAAGGGTTGATCGATATTATGTCAGGATGTTGCATTTTTGTGTTGCATTCAGTCAACTTTCCTCACTTTGTTCATAGGCATAGACTTGACTGAGAGATGGTAATACATCTTTATTAAAAATCTGGAATCTTAACTAGTTCAACTTATTGATTTGGACCTGCCAGGAATTGATATATTCATGTTCTTTTGTATTCAGCTGCTTCCACTTGGCAGATAGGCTTAAATCTGTCATAGCGATCCAATTCTTCCTATATATTGCAAAGAGAAGTGAAACAGTTAACTAAAATCTTATCCCCTTGATGATGTTGGGCAATATCTTGACTCAATTGTAAACTTGGGCAAAGTTCTGAATTTGTGAATATGTTTTGAGTTGTAGCATCTCAAAGCTTTTTTGCAGTAGGCAAAAGATGAAACCTCATACTAACGTCCGGCCTTGGTATCCAAGCGAATGGTGAAAACATAGACTTCTTGTGGGAAAGTACAAGTAGGGGTGGCAATGTTTGACATGACCCAACACGAAAATAAGCGGGTTAGGGTTGACCCTAAACGTGTTTCGGGTCAAAACAGGTCAACCCGCTTTGACACGATTAATAAATGGGTCGGGTTAGGGTTGAGCCAAATGGTTTTATACCCTTACCTTGACACAACACGAACCCGACTTGCCAAGACAAATTACCACATAACCCGTGAACCCGTTCACAAAAATAAGCGGGTTAGGGTTGACCCTAATCGTGTTTCGGGTCAAAATAGGTCAACCCGCTTTGACACGATTAATAAATGGGTCGGGTTAGGGTTGAGCCAAATAGTCTTATACCCCTACCTCAACACAACTCGAACCCGACCCACCAACACGAATTGCCACCCCTACTTGTTACCCCTAGTTAAGACCTTATGCTAACAACAAACTGGAGCCTAGATATAAGCTTTGTGTTTTTTGGGGGGATATTACACAAATACAATGGGTATCGATGCTTGGATATGAAAGCTAACAGAGTTTTTCAAAGTCGTCATGTTACCTTTCAAGATACGTTATTTCCGTTTTCATATCAAGGTTCAAGCACTTCATGTTCTCCAGCAACCTCATTGAACTCCGACATTGAGATCGCACAACCCTCGCAATATCTGTTAAAGAACAACTTTGCGGGGTCAGCTGTCGCGAGGAAGGAGATAACGACCTCACCGTTGGATCAAGTGGCAAATTCAAGTTTAAATAATATAACAAGTCAACTGTTAGATTTAAATGCACGTGATGAGCCTCTCTTAAGTAAATACTTAATGGTCAAGCCATCCAGACCGTTGACATTGAACAAACGTGATAAGCCTTTCTTAATTTAGTAAAGACATGACGGTTAAATCATCCGGACTGTTGACATCCGGCGCATCACCATCATCTATTCGGGTTGTTTTAACCGATAATTCTCCACCGTTAATGTCAAATGTATACAAGCCATTGATTTCAGAGTCTGGCAGCCCAATGGCTCCTTCATCATCCTTGACTTCTTCTTCATTCAAATTTCCATAGCCTTCGTCTCTAGTTTTCGAGATATATCTCCACGTGCATCGTTAAGAATTTGTGAGTTACCAGATTCTTGTTTAGCTACATTTCAGTATGAGATTAACTCTCAACAACTGACAACATCTTCGTCACCTGGTTTATTTGCATAGTTTAGCTCGTCTGATCTCAAGGATACAAAGTTTTTCCTACCCACTACAAAATCAAATAATCAATCTATGATCACCAGATCAAAAGTGTCATTTTCAAACCAATTAAGCATCTCTATCTTACAGCATATAAACAAACCAAGAAACATAGCCATCATGCTATACAGAAGCTTCAAAAGTGTGCAGTGGAGAAAAACAATATTTGAGGAATTTCAAGCATTGCAGAATCAAGGCACATTGGTTCCACCTTCTACACATCAACGATTGGTTGGATGCAAATGGATATACAATCTTAAACGAGACTCAAATGGAAATGTTGTTAGATACAAACTAGGTTCATTGCTCAGAGTCAATTAACATTCTCAATTAGATTTTTATGATACATTCAGTATTGTGATCAAATTTGCTACCGCAAGATTGAAAATTTCTCTTGTTCTTCATTTTAAATGAAAAATTTAGCAACTGGACATAAAAAAATGCGTTTTTGCAAGGCTTCATTACCGAAGAAATTTACATGGCCCAACCCTAAGGGTTTGTTGTCACAAACTTCCCACAACATGTATGTCGACTTCGAAAAACAATCTATGGTTTAAGGTAGGCATCGAGAGCATGTTATGCAATATTTTATCAGTTTCTTATTTCTCATGGATTCAAGATGTATTAGTATGATAACTCTATGTTTATTCATCATGCTTCGAGTTTAATTACCATCTTATTAGAATATGTAGATGATATACTATTAACTGGTAATGACTCAGTATATATTGATGGTATTTTAAAAGTATTTCATTTAATTTTTGAGATGAGACACTTAGGTCATCTATAGCATTTCCTGGGGATAGATATCTCTCCAACAAAATCAAGGCTACAAAATATGCCAAATCAATTTTACTTGGGGCTAAGCCATGTGCAACTCCTAGTTCGACCAAGAAGATTACTTCTACAACAGATGAATCTTCGCTTTCCGATTCTACTCTTTATAGAAGTAATGTAGAAGCATTACAATACCTCACATTACAAGATTAGATACCAATTATGCTGTAAATTTTGATTGTCAAAACATGCATACACCTATAGTCACTCATTTTCAAGATGTCAAAAGAATACTACTTATAGGTTACACTACTCTTTAGGTCATCTTTCTCTCCAAGCATTTTCATATTCTAATTGAGCATGATATTTTACTGATAGAAGATTGACAAGTGGTTATTGCATATATTTTGGAAACAATCCCATCTTGTGGTGTGCAAAGAAACAACCTACGATTTCGAGATCTCTTTACCGAAGCTGAATACAAGTCATTAGCATCTACAATCGCTGAAGTAACCTGGATTCAAACGCTACTCAATGAACTACAAGTGTCTCTCAATAACATTCCGGTTATATGGTGCGATACATCTCAACCATTGCTCTAGCTTCTAACTCGGTGTTCCAAGCAATAGCAAAACACATCGAATTGAATTACCATTTTGTTGAGAAAAGGTGGTTCAAAGACAACTTCAAGTCCATCACGTTTCCACATCTGATCAACATGCAAATATATTAACAAAGCCTTTATCTTCTACTAAATTTCAAATTTTTAGAGCCAAGTTAATGCTTTTTCCAACCATCAGTTTGAGGGGGGATGTTAAGGAAGACAAAGGTAGTGCATGTAGTAATGTTAGTTAGAGTTGAGAAAGTTGAGAGCTTATAAAGATTGGAATATTCTGTAACCATAACGAAAATTGTTATATTGGTTGTAGATATATATAGGAAGTCACTTCTAAAAGATAGTTGTGAAATCAGTTGTAACGATAATTATACAGATCTATAAAAGATGACAGAAGAGCCTCCATTGAGGCATCCTGTATTTCTTCTCACTCTGTAAGATTTCAATGAGACTACATAATTATGAAGCTAAGGAAAAAAGTACATTTTAGTTTTTATGGCAAGGGTTTTACAATTTATTATATGAATTTAAATATAAAACCCAAAATTATAAATACATAATTCAATTGTCGTTTTTGTAGGTAAATGGGTTAGTGATTAGTAATAAAGATGGGTTTTGAACCTTGCTGTGAACCTGGCAAACTTTACTAACTTAACAAGTTGAAAACTTAGCATTCATTTCTCTTTCACTCCTAAGTTTGGATTTTTTATCTTAATTTTTTGTTGCTATCATCTTGATTATTTTCAACATGATCATTCATTGCTAATTCATAGATTGGGGAATGATTTAAGGATATTAAAAAAAAAAAAACCATAAAAAGAGAAGAATGATTGGCTGTGAACACGTGTCAGCTTATAATTCACCTTAGACATTATAGAGACTTTTTTTTCTTCATCATGGAACATTTAGGGAGGATGAAAAAAATCAACCTCAAATGATATCATTTTTAGTGGACCACTTTCTCAAGCTACTAAACACATATAGACCTTATTTGGACACAAAAAATTTAAGGAAAATTATTCTATAACTGTTGGTCCTATCTTATTATCATTAAATATCAATTCCGGCACCTAAATTAATGCTTTAGTTTATTGGCCTTTAAGGATTTGGTTTAAAATGGTGTAATGTTACTCATTATATTGAGGGTTTCAATCCTCCTTTATACAACACCACTAGATTCATTTAGTTTAATGAATTATCCATAGATTTGATGATATTTAAAGAATATTGGGTCAAATGATACAAATGAATAATATCTATTATTATACTTTTACTTGTTAAATTAGTTTACTTCCGATTTATAAATTTTGACTTGTTCTTAGTCTCAACCTTTTCATTACTTAACAACAAATATAGACATGTCTAAATCCATTCATTTCATGTATTTCAAGTTGTAATAACCCTGAACGTCAAATGTTCATGTCTACTATATCAAATTCTTCAGTCATTTTAGT